>WNWK01000802.1:0-20000 GCA_009830355.1 Cherax destructor
TTAGTTATGTGTGTGTGTTAGTTTTTTTTTTGTGTGTGTGTATGTTAGTTTTGTGTGTGTGTATGTATGTGTGTGTGTGTATGTATGTTTGTGTGTGTATGTATGTGTGAATAGTAGTGGTGAAATTGTGTGTTATGGTGTATGGGTGTGTATGTGGAGTTTGCGAGTGACACGTTGTCTGCAGTGCTTCTCTACCTGGCCTGACCTGACACACCTGACCTACCAGTTAATGTGTGTGTGTGTGTGTGTGTGTGTGTGTGTGTGTGTGTGTGTGTGTGTGTGTGTGTGTGGAACTATATGTGTGTGGATTTATTGTGTGAAAAGTAGTGGTGAAATTGTGTTATGGTGTATGAGTGGTATGTGAGGTCTGCGAGTAACACGTAGTCTACAGTGCTCCTCTACCTGGCCTGACCTGACACACCTGATCTACCAGTTAATGTATTCTATGATTCACCTGTCTGCTCGCCCTTTTCTACTAGAAATTACCAATTGCTATTTGTTACTGAGTACTTGATATCCTATTCCTTATCTTACTATGAGAGTTGACCGTTCACAAACAGCTTAGCGGTTAGGTAATTGGATCTTACTCCCGACACCCCGAAAACCACGCATAGGTGAATACTTGCGATGCGATGCAGCTTGGCCAGCGTGTAGTATCCTGTAGATTGTCCAACTCAATGTGATGTTCTGGCGTATATCCACTTTCGTTTATTGTCGATATATAATATAACCTATTCACTGTATTTCTTTCACTTGTGTGTGTGTGTGTGTGTGTGTGTGTGTGTGTGTGTGTGTGTGAGAGAGAGAGAGTGAGAGAGAGAGAGTGAGAGAGAGCACATTTAGTGTAAACGTTTCACTAACATTTTTCATTTCTGTTATCTGTTTTATACCTCATCTCTGCACATTTTTTCACGTTTTCACATTTTACAAGTGTGGGCACCACACAGCTGCTGCATATTTAGGTTTGATCTAACCTCTGTTGCAAATATTTTTATAAAATTTATCCATCCATTTATTTTAAAGTTGTTTTAGAATTTGCCTTTCTACCATCTGAATCTCTCAAATTTTTACTTATATGATCTTTTGGCAACATTTTTTTTTGTTTATTACTCCTAGATCTCTCTCGCTCTCTCTCATACTTTTAATATTTTGTTACTCAGTCTGTTTCTCATGCTGCAAGATTTCACTTTCTCCCCCTTCCATTATAAATCAATTGTCTTCGTCAATTTTGATCATCCCTCTGTTGGCTCAAATTATCTCTAGTCATGCTGTTACGATTTACAGTTCTTTATATTATATAATTTGCTTAAGGTTTTTGTATCTGCAAACGTATTCATGTAATTTTTTAATTCGTTTTTTAAGTCGTATATATTTCGCACCGAATAGATAAAACTTGCTATTTTGGGTTAAATAGCAAGCGAAAAATTTTGTATGCAATAATTTCGCAAAAAAACATTCTAAACCTAACGAAAAAAAATATATTTCACTGTGTTTGTTAATTATTAAATTATTGTAAACTTATCTAAAATGTATTTAGTTTGATTAGGCTAAATTAAATTGTGCTTGGTATGATAAGGTTAGGTAAGTTTTTTAAGGTTCTTTTGGTACAAAATTACTAATTATTACCTTAACATAAATGAAAAAAAATCTCTCTAAACGTATAAGAGAAAATTTTAGAAAAGACTCAATTTTAAATGAGTTCTTGGTAATTGACCAATGTCACCTATTCGGCACGTTATATATATATATATACATATATATATATATATATATATATATATATATATATATATATATATATATATATATATATATATATATATATATATATATATATAAACGTATAGCAAGTACAGATATTTGTGACTCCCTACTGGTGACATCTCCCCACGAAAATATATTTTTTTTTTTAAACTGCTTTTAATTTTCTTCAGAAACAGAAGAACTCTTTCATCCCCTGTAATAGTTTGGATTTTAATGTTTCCGTTTGCAGTTTCCAAATTAGTTTTTCATGGGCATCTCTTAAAATTTTTCTTAATGTCTAGGTAAACGCCCTCAATCCGTCCGTTTCTTCTTGCAACTATTTCATCCACTATGTGCACAAATACGATATTTTATGGACGAATCTCTCACCCATATGGCTGCGATGAGATCTAGCTGAAGTCTTCACTAAAATAGTAGCTATAATTATAATACATCTGTAACTTCTTTAGCCCATAAAAATACTGGCTTAGTATAAAAGGCTCCATTTGCATGCATCGATTTCACATTGATCGAAGTTGAATAGCACAATATCAAGTCCAAGGGAGTAACCATCTCAAAATTACTTCTAATTCAAGAATAATGAACTATTATTTATATTTCTGCTGCTGATGTCTCCAATATTTATTTTACCCCTGCAATTGACTTCGTTGGCTTCGTTTCAACATCAAGATACATAACTGTTGGACATGTGCCTCATTCATATTCAAATAAATACTATATAAGCAAGTTGAAATAACCAGCATCAGTTAAAAGTCTATCTGCTATAGACAGTGCTTGTTATAGCAACCTTCGCCTTGTCATCCGCTCTTTCATTACCCAGGACACCAGCTCGGACACCAACAGAACTCCACATACTAGCGCATCACTTGAAGAAAGGCTAACCTCTACTACATCCTTTGAACCACAGGGTGGCTAGAAGCAAATAGACCAGGACAACCCGGTTACTAGAGCACACTAGAAATCTAAGTACACGTTGAACAAAAAAAATCTAACTAATCCAGCTGTCAAGACGAGATCAGCGAGAGTACCATGAATCTCTGCATTGAACACTGAAGACTCTAAGTAACTATGCACAGTACGAGTCCTCCCAGAGATAACTGCAAAGCAAAAACTGTTATCTCTCTTTCACCTCTCATTAAAGAACTTAATAATTGAAGCACGCGTAGATAAAACTTTGCTTCAAGAAATCAGCTATCCACTGCTTACAAGGCGAACCTCAGTTACTACTCCAGCAAGAGCGGAGAGAGAGAGAACTATCCCATACCACCGGTACATGGAGGCCACATGCAAAATAGGAAGCCTCGCGTGATGAGCAAAAAGATCCGACCCCTTCTCTCCTCCAGCATAAGGTGAACGCTGAAGAAACAGTGATGGCCTAGCTCCTAGTAGAGGAGATCCAGGGGAAAAGCTCACCAGACTCAATATGTAGTAGCAGTATTAGTTGTGATATTTGCACTGCACTTTGTGTAGATCACTCACAACGTGAGTGACAATTAGGCCTGGTGCAGTGTCCCTCCATTCTTATGTTCTTAACAATAGAAAATGACACGCGCGCGCGCGCACACACACACACACACACACACACACACACACACACACACACACACACACACACACACACACACACACGACACAGTTCCTCACATGAGATTAGTAAAGAAGTTGGAAGAACAAGCATGTATAACAGGAAGGGCACTGGAATGGATCAGGGAATACCTCACAGGGAGGCAACAACGGGTCATGGTGCGTGATGAGGTATCACAGTGGGCGCCTGTGACGAGCGGCGTACCGCAGGGGTCAGTCCTAGGACCAGTGTTATTCTTGGTATATGTAAACGACATGACGGATGGGATAGACTCAGAAGTGTCTCTGTTCGCAGATGATGTGAAATTAATGAGGAGAATCACATCGGAAGAGGACCAAGCAGGACTTCAAACAGACCTGGACAAGCTTGACATCTGGTCTAGCAACTGGCTTCTCGAATTCAATCCCACCAAATGCAAAGTCATGAAGATCGGAGAAGGACAAAGAAGACCGCTGACAGAGTACAGGCTAGGTGGACAAGGGCTACAAACCTCGGCAAAGGAGAAAGACCTTGGGGTGAGTATAACGCCAAGTACGTCTCCGGAGGCACACATCAACCAGATAACTGCGGCAGCATATGGGCGACTGGCAAACCTAAGATTAGCGTTCCGTTACCTAAACAAGGAATCGTTCAAGACACTGTACACCGTGTACGTCAGGCCCATACTAGAATATGCAGCACCAGTCTGGAACCCACACCTGGTCAAGCACGTAAAGAAACTAGAGAAAGTGCAAAGGTTTGCGACAAGGCTAGTTCCACAACTCAGGGGTCTGTCCTATGAAGAAAGGTTGAGGGAAATAGGACTAACAACACTGGAGGAAAGGGTCAGAGGAGACATGATAACGACATACAAAATACTGCGGGGAATCGACAAGGTAGACAGGGACAGGATGTTCCAGAGAGGGAACACAGAAACAAGGGGACACAACTGGAAGCTGAAGACTCAGATGAGTCAAAGGGATGTTAGGAAGCATTTCTTCAGCCACAGAGTAGTCAGGAAGTGGAATAGTCTAGAGAAAGATATAGTGGAGGCAGGAACCATACATAGTTTTATGACGAGGTATGATAGAGCTCATGGAGCAGGGAGAGCAGAGACCCAGTAGCGGACAGCGAAGAGGCGGGGCCAGGAGCTGAGTATCGACCCCTGCAACCACAATTAGGTGAGTACAATTAGGTGAGTACACACACATACACACACACACACACACACACTAAATATAAATACACACTTAACAGTGAAAGTTACAAACATGAATGAAACGATCAATTATCATACCAAGTGAAAATAAGCAAAATCTCCATTAATGTCAAAAGACACCCCTGAAAGTTACCCGAGATCCCTACAGGCACCATGGAGGAAAGGATAAAAGGCCCTAAGCTGTGGCAAAGTTATTAAAATGTGTTCCACCGTCAACTAGACCCTACTAGGGATGTATCGGATGTGAAAATTTAGATATCCACAGATGCGATTGTGTATACGGATGTCTTACTTATTTTGGGGATGCGGATATAAGAAATTGTGCGGATGCTCCGCGGATGTTGATGCGGATGTAAGAAATTGTGCGGATGTTCCTCGGGTTTTGGATGCGGATGTATATATCTTTATACAGTAAAATGCGGATGCGAATGTAAGAAATTGTGCGGATGTTCGGCGGATGCGGATATCCGGTACATCACTAGACCCTACCACAGAAAAAAAAACACACACGCCTGCAAACCTGCTTAAGACTACCCCTAGATATAAATAACATCGTATTCCTATCATTACAGAAATAGCCGAAGCCCGTCAGTGCGATGTCTACAGTGTCGTAGAGCGAGGAAAGAATAAAGGCCAGCCACAGAAACCGGGTGCCAAGCCGAGTCGGGCTCCGGGTCGTTGCCATGAATAATGTCCGAGCAGGGATTGTCAAGACTTGCTTCGGTAGAGGAACCAGGAGAAGTTGTTGGTGGTGCCTCGACAGACGTGAATGATAGAGGTATTTCGAAGAAAATAGAGAAGAAAAGAAGCATAGTTCTCAATTTTAAAGCGCGATTTCACTGTGCATATCATTCAGCATTAGTGGCAATAAAAATGAATACACAGCACACAGGAGTAACTGAAAATAAAAAAAATAATAAACTACAAGCATTAATTAAATACACAACACAAATACTCTTACGAAGTTAGAATAATCATCACCAGTTGAAAACTAAATGGTTAATGGCAAAGGATCTGGCAGAAAAGTTAAATGTGGCAAAAGTTAAAATGTGTTACATAGTCAGCTGCACGCCGCACGCTACAGAGGTGCAGGAGCACCTGCTTACAGGTGGCTATGGGTTACACGTGTGAGCGATCCTCAGACTACGAAGACTCGTCTCAGTGTGACTCCCTGTCGATGGAGGACGAAACACCGACGTCCAACCGAACCCTGTATAACTGGCTTCTTCCTTATACCTATTGGGTCCTCTACTTCCGAGGGATATACATGTACGATGCCTATGAAGTCACTGTAAAGCAGAATTCGGCTGTAGAATGAGCTCAACATAGCGGCTTCGCCTCAGAATCTGTCTGTTACAGAGCCGAAGTGCAGAAAGAAATTGGAGACTACGGGATGACTAATAAAAACTAAACCACGACCAAAACACTAGTCCCCATACTCCACGCCAACGTAATAAGTAGTGCGAACTTTATTTGAGAAATCACCCCTTACCCTACCAGGTGCAAAGTTCTAGGAGCGTTTACACGGAATGAATTGAGTATGGTTCATCGTAAATGTATATTTAAACTGGGAGAACTAAATTTAGTAGTAATATTTGACTAGTAATGGGTGAGGGCGAATTGGCAAGATTACCGAAAGTAGCACACCATTTACCAGTCCTAGAACTGCAGTACAAGGTGAGTAACAATGACCCGATCCACAATATCCCAGAGGGAGGGGCAAGGGATTGCTTGGCTCTGTCAAACTAAACCGCTCACTCCACTCCACCACCCTAAGGTGACCCAGCGTCAGTGTGGAGTATAACACTGTTGCTGTGTAAACAAACCTGAGCATCAGTTTAGCACAAATGAGGCACAAACTTACCCCCTCGATGAGCTGCGCCTCAGCTCTTACCTGCAGATACATAGAAAAAGAATTAGTTATAAGAACGGAGAAGCGCTAAAACCGTAGGTGTCTTACAACACCTGGGGAATCGCAGATGATCGGACTGGATCCAAGAACAAACAGCTCTAATTTATTGGATCAAGAGCCTGTGGATCCACATCAAGGTATCTACCCCTCCCTCTTAAAGGGAGGCGTTAGTACTTTATACCTGTATTTATCTCGCCCTAAAAATAAAAGCAAAAGTCTTGCTGCAAAATACAGCATTATTATATTCATGGGAACCGCTTAACCCGTAAGGGTCATACAGCAGTTAGTAACTATATAAATTTAGACACAGGAGCAACGTTTAGAAAGTGCTCTTGTGATAATTCATAGACCTGTGGGTAATTTATACCGCGTGATTCAGCTTCTACCTAATGCTAACATATGGTATAGCTTTTAAAAGCTTGGTTTTGATAAGAAACAGAGGGAGCAGGTGTGTTTCGTGCGAGCTTTTAACTTAATGGTATAGCGCTCGCCACCCAAATGATAGGACCCAGGTTTGATTCCCGGGCAATCGCAAGACGTATGAGCAAGTTTCATTACACCTGCTACCCTGACACCTAGTAGCAAATCACACGGGTCTTAGTCGTCTCTTGTAGGTGGTGACTTGGGAAAAGAGCTTGGATCCTAAAATGAACAAAGCTCATTGAATAGCATTGGGGTCATACAGTGCGTTGGGAGACAGGTTTGATTCCAGGGGAAACTATAGTATGAATTCTAGTTTTCTGGATCAAGGGCCCTTCGCCAGCACTGTTTGTAAATTACAAGTTTTAAGTTGAACACAATGTTTACCTTGTCTTGAATGTTGAAGCTTGGGTGCCACCTCGTCAGGCACTGCTGGGGACCGTGTCAAGGACCACCTCTCCTGCAACAGTGTACAGTATTATCTATTCAGGTATCTGTATATGAGAAATTTTGTTTAATGAATGAAATAATAGGCTTTATGTTTCTTGTTGTATGTATACCTTTTTTTAGATCCTCATGTTAGGCATCAAGATATTTTTGATTGGTGACGTACGGATAAAATGCGCCCTTACTGACTTTCGTATAGACAATAGGTTGTAAACGTAACGATACAGTCAATGTACTTCACCTTTTGTTGTATTTTGTCGAATAATTTTAAACATGCTATATTGTTTTGAGTGGCCCATTTGAAGATTTGGTTGTCTGCTTGGAGTCTTACAGTGTCTTCGATGAAGGACACTCGTGGCAATTTTGGTGTCACCCGCAAAGGAAGACACGGAGCTATGACTTACATTTGTCAGATATGCGGATGAGGAATAGGCTTACCTTTCCTCACACTTTTGAGGTAATGCCACAGAGGTCACTAATTACTCGTTTTCCATTCGAATATAACTGAAAGAACACGAAAACACTTATTAGTTATTTACATTATTGTTATACTGCACATTACTAAAAATTAGTATCTTTGTAAGTGATATGATTGTCAAAAACCACCTTTACCTTCTCGGTGCTGTAAGATTTGCTTCAAAACTCTCAATGAATCCTTTCTCAACCACTTTGAAGCCACGTAAAGTATAACTTCATTACTGTTCTACAAATCCGACAGGTTGACGTATAAGACACATGTGTAACACCAGTGTTTAAGTCAGTCCAGTTGAGCGTGAGTCATTAAGGCTGTGTTACACACACACACACACACACACACACACACACGCACACGCATGCACGCGCACACACACACACACACACACACACACCGCGCGCGCACACACACACACACACACACACACACTCGACCCCTGCAACCACAAATAGGTGAGTACACACACACACACACACACACACACATACACACACATACACTATATATATATATATATATATATATATATATATATATATATATATATATATATATATATATATATATATATATATATAATGAAACCTGTAGTTTTTAGATGACTATTTTCGCAGCTAATGTTCAACAGAAAATTAGGCTCATTAAGAAACTGGAAGCTCTCTGCGAAATCAGTTATTGGAAAACTTGTGGAAGACCTGAAATTACTCTCAAAACCTGTCATCTAGTCCATTGTCGAGTACAGAAACCGAATCCTTCAACTATTCTCGTAGCAAATTTATGGCCTCACAAAACCGAAACAAGACTGTCACTTCATCGCTAAAAACGACACACACAATAAGTCAGATTTTCAAAAATGCTGTTTTTAAGGCATTATTTCAGCGGCTATCTCAAGACACACATCTTCAGTCCTGCCTCAACGTTACATCACTGCCCTCAAGACTTTAAGCAGAAGATACGAGCAACAATCACCACAATCATTGCTGATGTAGGATGTAGTGTCGTAATCTTGAGCACTAACGACTAAGGGAACAAAATGCTCAATCCACTAAATGACTCACACCTACAAATCTCTCACAGCAAACCAAGTAGGCCACCTAACCAAAACTTTTCCTCGCAAGACTCATCCGGAAGCTCACAAGCCAGAAATTCCATTCAGACCCATCTCCTCTGGAATAGGTAGTGCCCCTCACCACCTCCACAAGAGTCTTGTTAAACACCTTCCTAAACTCCTGAGCACAATCACTCGAGTACATATTAAACACAGAGTATTAACGTAAAGAACAAGAAACTCTCCAGCCTAGACGAAGCATCATTATTTACTAGTGTACCCACAACTCAAGCCATTGATACCCTAGACCAGACAGACTGAATTAAGAGAACCAGAATCAGAGGCACAGGTGGAAACTAAGAACACACACGAGTCATAGGGATGTAAGGAAGTATTTATTTATTCTAAGGGTGGTTGACTTACGAGGGAGTAGCGAAGGCGAACTCAGTCAGCCTGAAGAGTAGATACAATAAGGCCTAAGAGGCCAAGAAACAAGTAGTGCCGATCAAAGTGATCTATGAGGCGGAGCCAGGAAGCAAATTGCGCGCGCGAGCACGCGCGCACACCATAAGCCACCTAATATAATTATTCGAGAATAGAGCCATTAACATCGATTTATATGTTATCCCTTGAAGCTGATTAAATCCCTCATTAGTATTACCAATAAACACACAGACCAATCACAGCAAGGAAAGCTGGAGTATAAATAAACCAATAGGGATACTTACAATATTTAGTTTTGAAAAGATGAGAATTATTGCTCCACATTCGCACTATTAGGAAAACATTTGACTAAATCCGTTTGATATGACATAATGAGAACCAATGAGAAAGCGACGAATTATTCTCACTATATACGTTAAACTGACAAAATCCTTAGACCAATGGGAGCAATTGATACAAACCACATAGGCAAAACATTATATATTGCGAGGAAGAACTAGTATTGACTCCACCCAGAGAAGAATCGTCATATAACTTTTGAATACTAAAATAAATATTTTTTTTCTGCTAGATATGTATTTTAATTGGGGATTATAAAGTGGAATTCAAAAATATATAATATAAACATACATAAATAGAAACCATCGCTAACTGAATGTCTGTTTTATAAATACTAAAATGAAATAACTTTTAAGAACGTGTCAGGTAAATGGACACAGATGCAACTACGCGACATTATACTGTGGGAACCTCAAACCTCGAACTATGGGAACGTTTCGCCGACTTGACAAAGCTCCTGGAGAGCGAAACGTGACGCAATAAAATGTCACTATAGTTGCATCTGTGTCCATTTACCTAACATTATGTCGGTAATTCTGCCATTATAACTTTAACAACGCACGGTAGACAGGATGACTGCTAACACACACACACTGCACGTGCTGGTCCAGATATTATATTTTCTGAGGAATAGGAAGGTCCCACTTGTCCTATTCCTTCAATATCAGTGAGGAAATCTTGATCCAAGGAAGTGAACCTGACTTTCCCAATCTTGGATCGAACTATCATTATCATTATGGAGTGCGTCTGATAAAGAAGGAGGTGAGGAGACAGCCGTCTGCTCTACTTTCCTTACAGAAGTTGGAAGGTTTTCTGCTCTCCGGCTTTCCTGTTCCACATTATTATTAATGCATAACTCTTCATTTAGGGTACGGGGGTATCCTTTACCTCCCATTCCTGAGGTATTTATTTCTTGTATTGTGTCTATATTCTGTTGCATGTATTTAGGAATGCTGGGTTGATCATTGTACCAAGTGTCCAGTGTGTGTGTTAGTTACCATTTTGTCCTAGGCATGTCGATTAGACACTAGGCCCGTTGTGTGTGTGTGTGTGTGTGTGTGTGTGTGTGTGTAATTCGCATCAATAGTTTGTGAATGTTTTGTAAGGTAAGAAAGTTAAGACTTGAATAGTGGGGGTGAGTGGGTTATTATTCTAATAGCTGATTTCTGTTGGATAACAATTGGTTTTAAGTGATTTCCTGTTGTAGATCCCCAAGCACAGATACCATAAGTAAGGTAGGAATAGATTAGTGAATAGTACAGGAAATGTATTCTCACAATGTTTTGGATGTGAGTGTTGAATTTCAGGTTGTAGTGAAAATATATTCCTAAGAATTTTCCCTCGTCTTGTCTTACTTTGCAAGAATTATTTATTTTTGCATTAAAATATGTATTTCTAGCTTTATTCCCGGAGCAACTTGCAATGTAAACAGACGACTGGTGTTTTAGTGGACAGGGTTAGGCTTGGTTATAAGTACTTCTGGCTGTTTAGCAAACACACAGATGGTGACAAAACGAAATGCAAATTATGTGGTCAGCCCTATGGTCACTTGGTCATTATCTTGAACACTATGTCCTTAATTGTCCACTAATTGAGGAATGTAGAAATAGTATAAGTGAACTGTGGATATAACTACAGATGTGCTCCTGTAAACCCTATTGGGGCCTAGTTCATAGGCCTTTTTGTGTATCCATATGCTCTTGCGCTACCGTCCACTTCGATGGCAAAATCTAATCTTCCTGAACAGCATATAGAAGGTCTTGTCAATATTGTGAGTAGCTTTGTTGGCTGCCAACCACGTATAAATCTTTACGAGTGCCTCGTTGACTGTATTGTTGAGGACAATAGGTTGACCTTTTTTTTTTTTAAGGGACAATGTCCAGTATAGACTTTTTTTTTTAAGAAAAGCTTAGACACTTGAAAGAATATCCTTATTGTTGTTAAATTCCCTCTGCCAGTCACTGATGTCTATTCACATGGTGAAATTATTCACTGATAACTCATCATGGAGAATAAAATATTGTGTGCCAGCAGGGATGATGCATGTGTGTCAGTAATTCATGCAGGTTTGGTTAGTAAGCTATTCGTGAGTATCCTATTCGAATGAGAGAAACGTTTAAACCACCAGCTATTATTAAATGATGATTGCTTAATTATTTATGAAGTCTTTAAGATGTTAATATAATGAGATATGTAGAGAGTAAATATTGCTACTAGGGCACTTAGTTTTAGATGTAAATTGAACATATACGTATTCCACTTGTTCATTTCAGATACGTGACGAACATATGCATTTTATAGCCATATAATATATTGCAGTGACACATCTTCTTTGATCTGGTCTGCAGTTATGGGTGGCTGTGTATACATGTGTCATATTATAGCTCGGTTTCTGATGATTCGAGGACATCTGTGATGTCATGATGTTTTTCTTAGGGATTTGACCTTGTAGTTGAAACTGAGATGTTTTTGTTTCTAAAGCTTATTCGCGTTTGGTTATTACGTAATATTTACAGTCTGCTTTGCTCTAAGCCGATTATTGTAGAAGACTGAGTGGAAAATAAGGTCTGGTTTTATATTAGCAATCAGTGGTAGTGACCTTGATCAAATAAAAAAAAGATATATGGCAAAATAAAAATAAATAATTGCAGTGTGTATATATATATATATATATATATATATATATATATATATATATATATATATATATATATATATATATATATATATATATATCTTAAATGACAAGTGCATTTCCTTGTAGCGGTACACAATGTTATTCATCCTCTACACTACTAACTTGTTTAGGTCTCTCTGGATACTTTGAAAGTCACTCATGGATCTCTTTGTTCAGCCGCAGTAATTATGCCATGAAAGGCTTAACTTTCTTCAGTTCTCTGTAGCTGGAAACATGTTGCAAGTCAACTGAAAACCTTTCATTCATTATCTTATTCATAACTTGAACATATCTCAAACATGTTTTAAACGCCTTTTGAATACATTTTAGGAGTACTTAAATTTTATCCCGAACATATCTCAAACGTCTTTGAAAGTCAGATGTATATTGAAAAACATTTATTTTCTGTCTAAATCCGAGTAGTGACCAAAGCATAACTTCATTGTGTCTCTAATTTGAGTGAAACTCTAGAACGTTTCAACTTCCTTCTGTTCCACATAAAATGGCACTCAAGGGCTCTTTTACTTCCATCTGTTTCGACTTTGAGTGTTGAGAACGCCGTCAGCATCATTCTGTATCCCCCTTGAGTGGAATATAATAATGCATGAAATACGAGGGCTCGCCTTCAAAACAAGCTGAGGTAAGACAGCGGCTCTTAACTTGCTTAACACTGTTCACCAATTCTTCTCCTAGTCCATCGTCCAATTTAAGCAGCGAGCATGAGGAATACCAACACTAAGAGGTTATGTTCTTTATTGTGAGCCGTAAATCACCCATTTATTAGGTAACTCAAGAAACGTGATATCTGTAGTAGAGACATGAACATTTTTTTTTTTTGTCCCAGTTTTCCAAGCATTAAATTGAGAACGCCACATATTAGTTTTTTCTAACACTTGTGTTTCCTACTTAAAGTAAGGACAGCTCGGTTTGTCATTTATTATGCAGTTAACAACTTGCCAAATTTATAGATGACATTGTGACAGTGGTTTCCGAGCGACAAATTGAAAATATCTTTTCAGAGAATATCTTTTCAAGCCTTCAGCGTAGGTTTATCTTACTTAGATAAAGGTTCGTATTGTTATGAGACTGCGTAAACGCTAATTTCTAAATCTTGTTCAAAAATATGTGGTAGTGTATTCCTTGCAATATGAACGGCTTATGACCGACTACGGTAATGCATTTATCCGAAAGAAAAATTGGGTGAAATTTTAGGCTTCGTAGGCACGAATTTGCTTATTTAACATAGCTAATAAATGCTGAAAAGAAGTTCGGTGTCTTATTCATAGAGTGGAGAAGTAGTGATTTCTCCGTCGTAACTAAAAATATCTTTTCACATCTGCTTTCTATGCTGAGCGCTTTTGTATTTTGCATAAAAGAAAGGTTTGCATTGTTATTGGGCTGTATGATTCCCAATTTACCAGTATTATTAAATTGGTATATTAGTTTCCATACGATAACATGCATTGTTATTGGCTGTGTGATGCCCAATTTACCCATTTTATTAAACCGGTGTATTTGTTCCATACGTTGACTTGATAAAACCTCATCTCATTAGCTTAAAATTCTCAACAATGATGTATCGTATTTAGTGGAAATATTGGTGTGGTTTTAGACAATGTAGGGGCCAATTTGCTAAATTAATTTAACTTATCATGATATACCTTTGGTGAGTTCTGAAAGTCTTTCTACTTCCAGAGCCCCGCCATTGGGCCAGGCTCATTTAGTTTGTGTAATAACTAGAGAATACTTCCGTATATCAGCTTCAAACTTTCAGTGCCAGGGTACTTTACATAAATAAACGTTTGGGTTTATACTGGAATGGGCAAAGGCCAATTTACCAAGTTTATCAAAATAAGTGTGTATCCACCTCTTGAGTTTTAGTGGTAAATGTAAAAGAAAAACCTCTATGGAAAACCCACTACTAGTTTCGTCTGATTCAATTTAGTGTTTGGCTGGGTCGAATTTCAGCTCCTGGATCTCTTTTTAATCCATAGCCTCTGTATCACATGTGTTTATTGACATGTGTATTCTGGGTCATTTGAGTGTGTTGATCCAGAGTTTCTGGACGTCTTGAGGGTGTTAATATACGGCTCTTGGGCCTATTGAAGGTGTTAATATATAGCTCTTGGATCTATCGAGGGTAATAAGAACATAAAAACAGGAACACTGCAGCAGGCCTGCTGACCCATGCGAGGCAGATCCCTTTTGAGGGTGACAATCTACAGCTCCTGGACCTCGTGAGAGCCTTGATCTACAAATTTAGACCGTCATGATGGTGCTGTTCTACAGCTCCTGAAAGAGGATGTTGATATACAGTTTGTATAGCCCTTGAAAAAGTTCTACATCTGGACCTCTTGGGGGTGTTGATCTAGAGCTCTTATATATATTGTCGTTATTCTTCTACAGCTTCTGGGCCTCTTGAGGGTGCTAATCTACAGCTCCTGGACCTCTTGAGGGCGTAGATAGCTTGTGTGTATTTTCAGTTTACAGATTTGCAGATGCTAGTCTGAATGAGCATGTTGTGCTAAAGCTTCTAGTCTTCGTAATGGTGTTGATCCTCAGCTCTTAAGACATTTTATGAGAGTGGTTATAGCTCTTGGGTCTCTTTGAGAGTTTTGAGGAGCTGCTGTTTTTCCTTTTATATGTACTGAGGTACAGGCAGCTGTGCTACTGGATTTTGTGGTCACTAACACTGTCATTGCAATTTAGTTATTGTTAGTTAACTAAACGAATGTTTAGGTTATGTCAAAATCTGCATTAACCTGGATTAAATAATAATTCTTTGTAAATTTAGACCGAGCAGAAATCAACGCACTTTAATCCGTGCGAAAACAAACTTTTAATGAGAAAGTCATGTTTTTCCTAACAGTTCAGAGCCAGTTGAACATTATTGTAAAAAGATTTATAACAGGAAGAAAAGAAAATTACATTTAGAGAACGGGGAAGAGAAATTACAAAGGTAATAAGAGGAAGAGCATTGGAGAAGGGTAAAGACTAAGGAGTGGGAATAACAAGAGTGAGGAGTGTGGTTGATTGTTTACATCAGAGGATGTATGCGAAGGAAGTTACAGGAGCAGCAGAAGTTAGGTTGTGATGGAAGGAAAATGGGAAGTTAGAGAGAGAGAGAGAGAGAGAGAATGTGCCTGTCTGAGACACAGAGGCATAGGAAAGGAAATATACACAGACCAACACACCGTCGTAAGGGCGAAGGAGAGAGGGAGGGAGATTATTATTATTATTATTATAATAATCAAGGGGAAGCGCTAAACCCGTAGGATTAGTCAGCGCCTGGGGGGGGATGTGGAAGGTATTCAGGGAACTGGAGCACAGATCCAATTCCCTAGATCAAGAGCCCCTCACCAGCGTCAAGGAACGAGGGAGAGAGAGAGAGAGAGGAAGAGACACACACACACACAGAAAGAGAACAAACACGCCGTCGAAGGGACGGGGAAGAGGAGGAAGAGAGAGAGAGAGAGAGAGACACACACACACCACCGTAAAGTACGAGGGGAAGAGAGAGAGAGAGAGAGAGAGAGAGAGAGAGAGAGAGACGCACACACAGAAAGAGACACAAACACACCGTCGAAAGAACTGGGGACGGGGAGGGAAGGATGAATAAGGGAGGAGGCGAGGGAGCGCTCAACCGTCTCTCCACCAAATATATAAGACATTGAATTCGGGAAAAAGAACGAAAGGACTTCGTCGTCTTGAGTCCTAAATCCGGAAACGAGAATCCGGATACCGAAGAGCGAACGGACATCATTTCGAGTATTTGTTGCTCTGGCGATAATGCCATCTTCGGAACCATGTGAGGAGCCGGTGATCCCGGTATCAAGTCCGGATGTCCAATCCGGGAAGATCAGAATTCTGCTGAAGTTCTCCGTGCTGGGAAATGGAAGCTGGTGAATAGAAGCAGAAAAGACAGGGGAAAAAAACAAGAGAAACTAGATGGGGACAAATGCATTCTTTAATTTCTGTAAAAATGGAAAAAGAAATAATGTAAAATTGTTTACTGACAGGTGAATATCAGGTATGTGTAGGAGGCGGAAATAGCGCCAGTGATAAAATCTGCAGAACATTCAGGAAAGAGAGAGAGAGAGAGAGAGAGAGAGAGAGAGAGAGAGAGAGAGAGAGAGAGAGAAAAGAGGAGAGGAGGGAGGGGGGGAATAGTCAGACAGAGATATGGAGACAGGAAAAATGTGTCAGATAAAATTAAAAAAATAATAAACAGAGAAAACAATGAAGAAAAATGAGACAGAAGCCAAAAGATACAAGGAAAAGAAGACACCTGAGAACGAATGAAACAGAGATCACACTTATTAAAACAAGATGCAAAAAAAAAAAAAATCTCTTTGCCGGTCCTCCTTGGACCTGGGCAATCTTGGACCGGGCCATCCCTGGGCCAGCCTTGGACCGGGCCATCGCCGGACACGCCGCCTCGCTAGAGTGAAATTCAAGAAAGACTTAAAATTCTGAAGGAGGATCATCCGGGAAATTCCTCCTGGAAGTATTGAGGTCAGCATTTCTTTCTTGGAAATAAAATTATTTTTATCACGAAGAGGAAGAATGCCAGAGAAAGTTCTCTGTTGCTATGGGAAGGTCAGTGTCATTATGGAAAGTTCTATGCCGTTATGGGAAGGTCAGTCTCTCGATGGGAAGTTCTATGCTGTTATAAGGAGGAGTCTCACCATGGGAAGATTTGTTTGGCTATGGGAACGTCAGTGTCACCAGGGGTAGCTAAGTGTCACCCTAGAAAGGTCAGTGTCACGCTAGAAAGGTCAGTGTCAACCGGGGTAGCTCAGTGTCACCCTAGAAAGGTCAGTGTCACAACTGGAAGTCCTGTGTCACTATGAAGAGGTCAGTGTAACCAATGGGAAGGTCGGTGTAACTATGGAAGGACTAAAAGACGACTGTTGCCACGAGAAGGTCAGCTCGATAAGGCTGGACCGACCTTTTATACAAAGGGTACCTATATACTTGTTACATTAAACCCAAATACAGATAGATCAACTCGACCTTGTCTCCAGCAACCAAATGCTTATGCAATACTATACATGGGATACACCAGCCGAAATTTAAGTAGTGAAGTACTAGATTCTCCCCTTTGCCTGCAGAATGGCTTGTTGGTGTAGAGGGTGGGAAGAGAGCCTTTTGCTATACAATCCTGACTATATGTATCTGTAGCGAGGTTACCATAAGGTGTTTTTGTTTTATTCCCCAGAAAATAAACCAGTTAGATGAGTTTATTTTGGGTTATCTGTCTTGCCCCAGCTCTCCAAAACAAACGAAAACAAACACACACACACACACACACACACACACACACATATATATATATATATATATATATATATATATATATATATATATATATATATATATATATATATATATGTCGTGCCGATTAGGTAAAACTTGCGATTTTGGCTTAAATAGCATCGCTCTTCTTGCCATATAAGACAAGTGAAAATTTGTGTATGCAATAATTTCGCCAAAATCATTCTGAACATAACGAAAAAAATATATTTCATTGTGTTTGTTTATTATTAAATTAATGTTAACGTATCTAAATTATATTTAGTTGGGTTAGGCTAAATTAAATTGCGCTTGTTGTAATAAGGTTAGGTAGGTTTTCAAAGTTTCTCTTGGTACAAAATAATAAATTCTTACATTAACATAAATGAAAAAAATATATATTTAAACGTATAAGAGAAAATTTTAAAAAGGACTTAATTTTAGATGAGTTCTTGCTAATTGACCAGTTTTACCTAATCGGCACGACATATATATATATATATATATATATATATATATATATATATATATATATATATAATATGTGTGTGTGTGTAAGGAAACATTTAAATGTTTCGGCCCCGCCGGGAATTGAACCCGGCGGGGCCGAAACATTTAGAAGTGTTTCCTTACACACACACCCACACACACACACATATATACAACAGGCCTAGTGTCTAATTGACATGTGCCTAGGACAAATTGGTAACTAACACACACACACATGAAGATTGATGAAGGGCAAAGAAGACCGCAGACGGAGTACAGTCTAGGGGGCCAGAGACTACAAACCTCAATCAAGGAAAAAGATCTTGGGGTGAGTATAACACCAGGCACATCTCCTGAGGCGCACATCAACCAAATAACTGCTGCAGCATATGTGCGCTTAGCAAACCTAAGAACAGCATTCCGACATCTTAATAAAGAATCGATCAGGACCCTGTATACTGTGTACGTTAGGCCCATACTGGAGTATGCAGCACCAGTTTGGAACCCACACCTAGCCAAGCACGTAAAGAAGCTAGAGAAAGTGCAAAGGTTTACAACAAGACTAGTCCCGGAGCTAAGGGGTATGTCCTACGAGGAGAGGTTAAGGGAAATCGACCTGACGACACTGGAGGACAGGAGAGATAGGGGGGACACGATAACGACATATAAAATACTGGGAGGAATTGACAAGGTGGACAGACAGAATGTTCCAGAGATGGGACACAGCAACAAGGGGACACAGTTGGAAGTTGAAGACTCAGATGAATCACAGGGATGTTAGGAAGTATTTCTTCAGTCACAGAGTGGTCGGGAAGTGGAATAGTTTGGGAAGCGATGTAGTGGAGGCAGGATCCATTCATAGCTTTAAGAAGAGGTATGATAAAGCTCATGGTGCAGGGAGAGTGACCCAGTAGCGGCCAGTGAAGAGGCGGGTCCAGGAGCTATGAATCGATCCCTGCAACCACAACTAGGTGAGCGCGCGCACACTCACATTCACACACATTCACACACACACACATTCACACACACACACACACACAAGGGGTATGTCCTACGAGGAGAGGTTAAGGGAAATCGACCTGACGACACTGGAGGACAGGAGAGATAGGGGGGACATGATAACGACATATAAGATACTGAGAGGAATTGACAAGGTTGATAGAGACAGAATGTTCCAAAGATGGGCCACAGCAACAAGGGGACACAGTTGGAAGTTGAAGACTCAGATGAATCACAGGGATGTTAGGAAGTATTTCTTCAGTCACAGAGTAGTCGGGAAGTGGAATAGCTTGGGAAGCGATGTAGTGGAGGCAGGTTCCATTCACAGTTTTAAGAATAGGTATGATAAAGCTCATGGCGCAGGGAGAGTGACCCAGTAGCGGCCAGTGAAGAGGCGGGGCCAGGAGCTATGTCTCGACCCCTGCAACCACAACTAGGTGAGTACAACTAGGTGAGTACACACACACACACACACACATACACACACATTCACACACACACATTCACACACACACATTCACACACACACATTCACACACACACATTCACACACACACATTCACACACACACATTCACACACACACATTCACACACACACACATTCACACACATTCACACACACACATTCACACACACACATTCACACACACACATTCACACACACCACACACACAGTCACACACACACACACCCATTCACACACACACACATTCCTACTTACACACACATACAACACATTCACACACATATTCTCACACAGATACAGTTCCTCGCAAGAGATTAGTGCAAAAGCTAGAGGATCAGGCACGCATAACAGGAAGGGCACTGCAATGGATCAGAGAATACCTGACAGGGAGGCAACAACGAGTCATGGTACGTGACGAGGTGTCAGAGTGGGCGCCTGTGA
>WNWK01000802.1:25000-195000 GCA_009830355.1 Cherax destructor
GCTTCAGAACTATATGTAGATACAGTGGACCCTCCCTATTCGAACACTCCAAAACTCACCCTTTTATGTAAGTTTATTATTGTAAGTGCTTTTATAAGTGTATTTTTGGGGGTCTGAAATAGACTAATCTAATTTACATCATCCTTATGGGAATAAATTCGTTTGGTAACAGCACTTGAACAGCATTCTGGAATGAGGGTGAGTTTTGGAGTGTTCGAATATCGAGGGTCCACTGTAAATGGTTTATAATACCGACACGATGGAAAAATACACAAATGCGGTATAATTTAATCATTTATTGACTACGTTTCCCTCACACAGTGGGCGTAACGTAGTCAATAAAGCATCGCATTATACTGCAGAACTATACGCCCTCTGGAAATAAAGATCAATAACTGATGATCTACGTGAATCAGAGCATCAAGCTTCACTAAATGATACACCAGCTTTGATTCATAACTCAGTCATTTATTGGCACCGGAGGCTTAACTGGCAAGTTGAATCCTCTTCGATCAAGAATCTAATCACAGAAGACGAAATTGGATCTGCCACCGAGCTCTTTCAGCTTATCAGAAAGAAGGGGCATCAGGATTTGTACCATGTGGCTTAACAAGGCATGAACGACATTTTGTCTGCCAGGTAGGCATTCAAATTAAGGATTATAGTTATGAATGGAATGAGAAAACTTTACTAACCCGAACGTAGGTTACTTATTCTGAGATATGGAAATAAGATCTACATGGTCTTTAAGAGTGACATTGGTAATTAGTAAATGTTATCACAGAAATATTTTAGAGCCAAAACAACACATTAGGCTTCCTGCACATTAACTGTACAACTCCTTTCAGCTTTAGTTAGAAATCTACTATCAAAATCTATTGTATTACAATCACAGAATGTCATTTGTACTACGAGTCACTTTGTTATGACACGGCCGTCATCAGGGACATTGGACACAAACAGTAATACTCTGGTAATTGTTGAGGTGCTTTAGGAGAAGTGTCATTCTGTGTACACATAGTAACTTTGCTGTGACAATCCGACAAGGCACTCGCCCGCTTTGGAGAAATCACTTCTTTAATATGTCGCCTGTGCTGAATGAGTTTGTGCACAAGTCTATTTGAACAGCCTCTGACAACTGAGGTTTCTTCGATTTATTTTGTAATACAAAGGAGTTGCGGGATGGGACTACATGGTATTGCCTTTGCTAACCTGGATTAATTTTATTTATTCTCCATGATCATGGTATGTATAACATACTATAAAGTGCATATTCAAGCTGGGGATGACAATGTTGTCGATCCTAGCTTTACAGGTGTTTCGACTTATTACTATTTCATAATCTGAAATATAAGCAAAAACCAAAGTCTACGACCTCAGAGAGTTTAATTTCCTCTGCGACCAAGATTGATGCAGTAAAATCTGAATCACTGATGCAATCCGTGATAGAGGTCTACACTGTAGTTTGAAAATTTTCCTTGGATGCACCACTAGAGACCTGACATAGAGTTGGCTTGACAAACATGACATTACGTATTTTCTTCTTAGTGAAGAGGCTTTCACCAGTATCCAAAAAAAAGGGACTAGCTTCTTATTCAGCTGTGCTTCAATAAGAGTAACCTTCACTATAATATGCGGTAATGAAGATATGTTCCAACACTGTGATCATTATGAGAAATTAATTTCCACGTTGATCACAGTTGTGTTTCTTGTATTTAACTGAATTCTGAGCACAACTGGTCACTGCCAGGATCAAGAATCGTAGCTACCATTGTATTTACAACCAACGGGTCCACAACTTCCAGAAGAAGAACGATGAAAATGACTGATGGGAGAAAAAAAGAGGCTATAACAGGGTATGAACAAAATAGAAGACGACTTAGCGCCTAAAACAGGGACAACAATAGGTCAATGTTGTAAACAGAGGGGAAAAAATGGAGCAGATGTGATAGAATTTTTTTTTCTTCACAGATTGAAAGATCAATGGAATGAATTAATAAAGTAGTAGTAAGTGATACAACTATTGAGTATTTCAAAAAAAATATGAGGAAAGAAATAATTGAAGTGAGACTCTACCAGCATGGCTCTGATTGTGAAGCTTAAACACAAGTTAACAGAAAAGGTAATATATATATATATATATATATATATATATATATATATATATATATATATATATCTCTCTCTCTCTCTCTCCTCTCTCTCTCTCTCTCTCTCTCTCTCTCTCTCTCTCTCTCTCTCTCTCTCTCTCTCTCTTTCTCTCTCTTTCTCTCTCTTCTCTCTCTCTCTCTCTCTCCTCTCTCTCTCTCCTCTCTCTCTCTCCTCTCTCTCTCTCTCTCCTCTCTCTCTCTCTCTCTCTCTCTCCCTTTCTTGTTATTCTCTTTTTCCTTTCTTATCCTATTTTCCCTACTTTCCTCTTCCTCTCTCTCCTTCATTTTCTTCTCTTTACACTCATCATCTCTATCTATCCCCATCCTTCTCATCTTTTTCTTTCTCTCTTTTATCTCTCTGCTTTTATCTCATCTGTTTCCAGCTCTTTCACACATGAGGTTAAGGATATCTACTTTATTGACAGCTGTTGACAAGTTCAGGAATCTAAAGTTAAAAGCTAAGAGTGATTTCTGCTCATTTGCCATTCTTATTGTTATGAAACATTAGGCTTGAGTTGGTCCTCAGTGGAGCCAAGATTTGATTTGACAATGTTGGCCGTTGTATTATAACAGAAGTGTCCAGACTCACATCCTGGTTGAAGGTCTGCTGATCAAGGGTTTCTGGAGAGGTACAGCCAGAGGAATTTGGCTGTTTTGCCCTCTTTTTTCTTCTTCTCTGTCCTCAAGGGAGCCAAGTGGATGACAAGTGGCCTAGGCAAACAGAAAGGGACATACTCCTGCGTTGAAGGCTCTGCTCATCACAGATATTTTCAGGCGAATAGACCTTCTCTTTTTCTACTCTTCACTCTCCCTCTCTCGTGTCTCTTTCTTCTCTTTTCACTCCTCTTCTCTCTCTCTCTCTCTCTTTTTCTCTTCTCTTCTCTCTTCTTCTCTCTCTCTCTCTCTCTCTCTCTCTCTCTCTCTCTCTCTCTCTCTCTCTCTCTCTCTCTCTCTCTCTCTCTCTCTCTCTCTCTCTCTCCTTCTCTCCACACACACACACACACACATATAAAGATACTAAGAAATAAACTAATAAAAATACTGAGACGGAGACACGAAATATTATATAGTGACAGATAAAGCAACCAACCATCGTAAAGGTCTGGAATTACACATATAAATATAATAAAAATGAGTAAATGTTAAAGAAGATAGGAGTTGCCTGCTGTAAAGGTCCTAGAAAATATCAGATATATATATATATAAGAGAAATAACAACTGGTGTTGCCTGGGAAATTGTAAGCAAGATAGTTCAGCAGCCCTGAAGAAGTTTTGCCTTGTGTTGAGCGGCGTTATAAGCTGTTGAGCTGTTGATATGCAGGTGCAACGCTGCCAAGTAAAAGTGTGAAGAAACACTATGTAAAGACATAATGGAATAAAGCTTCGCTCTTCCCTGAGCAAAACGTTGTCCCAATAAATGTATGTTCCGTATATTATATCTTCATAGCATACTGAGTGGTGGTAATACAGTGGTAAAGTTTACCGGGCAGAATGTAAGATACTCAAACCGGGTTTTCACAAATAAAATGCCATAACCTGTACTGCATATCATATTCTGTTGATTGGTTCTAGGACCAGGTGGCTGGGCCAGGGTGTTCGAATGCTCAGCCAGTGGACATAATGTCAAGGACCAGGTGGCTGGGCCAGGGTGTTCGAAGACGTTCAAATGCTCAGCCAGTGGATATCGTGTCCTCCTTTGTTCAGCATAAAGTGATGTGTTAGAAACTCCAGTCCTATTTTGAGGTCAAATCGTGAGCAAAATGTCAATTGTAAAGAAACTCCAGACCTGCTGGAAGCATTCAAGTGTTGGGTATTAGGGATCGAGCAATATATTTTTACTAAACAATGCTATTGGATATGAGTTGCGAGGAAAATCGAATAGAACTAACTACCGCCAAATTCCTCATTGACCTCCAGATTATTAACGAGGGTTTCCTTATTTGACAAAACCAGGTCTAGCAGATTATTACCTCTGGTACGTTCTGCTAAAAACTGCTTCAAAAGGCTGTCCTGAACTACTTCCAGGAAGTTGCTGAACTTTACGAGGAAAATCAAAGAGCTGAGCCAAATATCTATCAGATGAGCTCAAGCTCATTCTTAATATGATCTCAAATTACAAGTACGTAATCAGCACTGGGAGAGTTGGCAAACGAAAACCAAACACTCTGACAAGGCACAAGGACATCATCATGCGTTATTACAGGGGTGTGTGAGAACCATGGAAAGGAATTATGGAAGGAATAGAGCAAGTAAGGGCCATGCAGAAAAAAACAAAGTTGTATACACAACTGTAGGAAAATAAAGCAATTATTTTCGGTTTCCCTAGAGACCTTCAACAAGTGTTAAATTGGCATTAGGACGCAAGCTTCTTCACAGGCATAAAAGTCGTGTATACAAGAAATGTAAAAATTAATAATTTTGTACCTAAAGAACCTTAGAAAACTTACCAACCTTATTATAACAAGTGCAATTTAATTTAGCCTAATCCAACTAAATATATTTTAGATAAGTTTACAATAATTTAATAAACAAACAATGAAATATATGTTTTTCGTTAGCTTCAGAATAACTTTTGCGAAATATTGCATAAACAAATTTTTGCTTGTCTTATTCGGCAAGAAGAGCGTTGCTGTTTAAACCAAAATTACAAGTTTTACCTATTCGGCACGACATGTATATTTAATATTATGCATAGGTGCGCTCACGCGCCAGCATATTATACGAGGAATTAAAATACGTCTCAACAAAATTCGTAGCTGCTTGATCTTGTATATATTAAAAAAAATCTGCGCCATACTTAACACTTTCACATTATATAAATATAACTAAATAAAAAATGCAGAATGAATTTAGTTATTTCTCAATTAAACAGTACATTAAATTTAAAGGAAAAAAAATGAATATATAAAAGTGGGATAAACATGGGGCTGAAATATATGATATTCTCCGAAGGTATTTTCAACATTAACTGTATAAAGTAATTGTTACATATGAAATCATTAATATTTGTTGTGATGGAAGTATGGTCAGTGGAGTCTGATATAGGAACATTGTGATCTCTGTATTTCTGATCTTTCTCCTAATTTCTCTTTGTACCTTAAGACTGATTTGTATCTGACGAAAGTTGTTACCCAACGTATATTGTGATGTTTAGTGCCGACATGTTGACAGTGAAGCGATAGTTCTTGTCCATCTCGAATTTTCTTGTGTTCGATAATCTCTGTTCCATGGCCGCTCACAGCGTGGGCTGCACAGTAAACTAGCCACTCACAGCGTGGGCTGCACAGTAAACTAGCCACTCACAGCGTGGGCTGCACAGTAAACTAGCCGCTCACAGCGTGGGCTGCATAGTAAACTAGCCACTCAGGCGGTACAAACCACTAACTTCATTTCGAGGTCCAAAGGCCTTACCTTAATGCTTCGGTGAAGTTTGAAAAATTAAGCAATTTTGTTATAAAGTTTAACTGTAGCTGTGGTTCACTTGCCTAGTGTGGTTTGTTTCTCTTACCTTTGCTTTGGCTAATGCGTGTCTTTTTTTCTTAGCTGTGTTGAACTTTCTTAATGTGCTTTGCTTCTCTTTTTACCCGTTTCACTTTTTTTCTTCGTGGATGTAATTTACTTATTCTTTGTAAATCACATAGCCTAAACCACATAACTTTGACAGAAACCTAGATGGTAAAACACCTGAATTAATTCGACACACCCATTATGATAATAGAGCCATAGGTAAAACCGGCAATTGTAAGAATAGCTTAAAGAACAATGAGCAATAAGGCATTCACAAAACTTTTATAAAATACGTAATACCAGTACTGGAATATACAGTGCTGACATTACCTCTCATCTCATCAATTATTTAAGATAACCGAGAAAGCTGAGAGGTTACTTACACGGCTCGTCCCAAACCTGGGAAATTTAAAATAAAACTAGCATTTCATATAAAATTAGCATTTAATGTAAAACTAGTATTTAATATAAAACTAGCATTTAATATAAAACTACAATTTAATATAAAACTAGCATTGGTAGGGAACAAAATAGAAGGCCTCACTTATAAACTAGTTAAAATGATCTTGAGAATCACAGGAATTACTTGTGGCTGAGAACGGTGAGCAAGTGCAGTAGAAATGGAAGAGGTAGAAGATAGATTATAATAAAATATAGTAAAATAAAGGGAAAAGAGTAAACTACACTAGATGATTGATTAGGGAAGATGGGGACCCCAAGAGCTGGAGGTCTGTCATCGCAGGCACAGCTGTTGATTATAATGCAGTGATTGAATACTGCACAAGGGATACTGATAGCTTGTCTCTCCTACTGTTGCATAGTAGAAAATAGAAATTAACACACACACACACACACACACACACACACACACACACATACACACACACACACAGGGATAGACTCAGAAGTGTCCCTGTTTGCAGATGATGTGAAGATAATAAGAGAATTAAATCGGATGAGGATCAGGCAGGACTACAAAAAGACCTGGACAGGTTGCAAGCCTGGTCCAGCAACTGGCTCCTTGAATTTAACCCCGCCAAATGCAAAGTCATGAAGATTGGGGAAGGGCAAAGAAGACCGCAGACAGAGTACAGACTAGGTGGCCAAAGACTGCAAACCTCTCTCAAGGAAAAGGATCTTGGGGTGAGTATAATACCAAGCACATCTCCTGAGGCGCACATCAACCAGATAACTGCTGCAGCATATGGGCGCTTGGCAAACGTGAGAATAGCGTTCCGATACCTCGGTAAGGAATCGTCAGGCCCATTCTGGAGTATGCAGCACTAGTTTGGAACCCACATCTGGTCAAGCACGTTAAGAAATTAAAGAAAGTGCAAAGGTTTGCAACAAGACTAGTTCCAGAGTTTAGGGGAATGCCCTACGAAGAAAGGTTATGGGAAATTGGTCTGACGACACTGGAGGACAGAAGGGTTAGGGGAGACATGATAACGACATACGAAATACTGCGAGGAATTTACAAGGTAGACAGACAGGATATTCCAGAGATAGCAAACAAAAACAAGAGGTCACAGTTGGAAGTTGAAGACTTAGATGAGTCACAGAGATGTAAGGAAGTATTTCTTCAGCCATAGAGTTGTGAGGAAGTGTAATAGTCTGGCAAGTGACATACTGGAGGCAGGAACCATACATAGCTTTAAGACGAGATATGATAAAGCTCATATGGAGCAGGGAGAGAGACGACCCAGCAGCGATAAGGGAAAAGGCGGGGCCAGGAGCTGTGAATCGACCCCTACAACCACAAATAGGCGAGTATACACACACACACACACACACAATATCTGACAGGGAGGCAACAACGAGTCATGGTACGTGACGAGGTGTCAGAGTGGGCACTTGTGACGAGTGGGGTTCCACAAGGGTCAGTCCTAGGACTTGTACTGTTTTTGGTATATGTGAATGACATAACGGAAGGGATAGACTCAGAAGTGTCCCTGTTTGCAGATGATGTGAAGTTAATGAGAAGAATTAAATCAGTTGAGGATCAGGTAGGACTACAAAGAGACCTAGACAGGCTACAAGCCTGGTCCAGTAAATGGCTCATTGAATTTAACCCTGCCAAATGTAAAGTCATGAAGATCGGGGAAGGGCAAAGAAGACCGCAGGCAGAGTATAATCTAGGTGGCCAAAGACTGCAAACCTTACTCAAGGAAAAAGATCTTGGGGTGAGTATAATACCGAGCACATCTCCTGAGACACACATCAATCAGATAACTGCTGCAGCATACGGGCTGCTGGCAAACCTAAGAATAGCGTTCCAATACCTCACTGAGGAATCGTTCAAGACTCTTTACACTATATACGTCAGGCCCATACTGGAGTATGCAGCACTAGTTTGTAACCCACACCTGGTCAAGCACGTCAGGAAATTAGAGAAAGTGCAGAAGTTTGCAACAAGACTAGTCCCAGAGCTAAGGGGATTGTCCTACGAAGAAAGGTTAAGGGAAATCGGCCTGACGACACTAGAGGACAAGAGAGTTAGGGGAGACATGATAACGACATATAAAATACTGCGAGGAATAGATAAGGTGGACAGAGACAAGATGTTCCAGAGAGGGGACACAGAAACAAGGGGTCATAATTGGAAGTTGAAGACTCCTATGAGTCAAAGGGATGTTAGGAAGTATTTCTTCAGTCACAGAGTTGTCAGGAAGTGGAATGGCCTAGAAAGCGACGTAGTGAAGGCAGGAACCATACATAGTTTTAAGACGAGGTTTGATAAAGCTCATGGAGCAGGGAGAGAGATGACCTAGTAGCAATCAGTGAAGAGGCGGGGCCAGGAGCTATGACTCGACCCCTGCAACCACAAATAGGTGAGTACACACACACACACACACACACACACACACACACGGAACTTACCAACGGAACTATCTTATACGTAAAACACCCTGTGGTAATATTTCGCCACGATGCAGGTTTGCAATCTTGCACGATCCCGCACTTTCTCCGCAAAATGTTATGGCAGTTTTCATAAAGTTGGACTCCAGACGAAGTTTTAGAAGCAAGGAGGTTGTAAATCCCCGGGTGTGGTCGTGGATGGAGTGTTGCAAATGTTGTGGACGCTGGGGTTGTGATCATTGGTAGAGACCAACAACGAAATATATTCCCAAGTAATGTATTGGCTGTGATTCTTCTGGATTTGGTGGAAAATTAATAATCCGTAATTATGCATTTCTAAACGCTATTTTGTGTTCGGTTACTTCAAGAAAATTTGTACCTGTCCGTCCTGTGTAAGATTGGGTGTAGTATTTTGTAAGGAATTTCATGAACACCAATTACAATTTCAACATCTTTCGAGACCACTGGAAATCCAATGCCATAACCATAGCCCTAAAGTTACATCTTCCTCATAATTTGGTTAGAGGAACTTGATATATATGTACATAAGGAATTTAATAAAGCACCTGTGCAACACTATAATATTTTATTAGGTAATGTTTTGCTCACTGGGAGCCTTGACAGTCTAATACTGTGTATATTGGAAAAGAGACGTAAACTTTGAGAGAGTGAAGCCTATAATGAATTGTTCAGGTCCAATGATCGCGGTGTCTTGCTGGGGTAGCACCACGTTGGGCAGTACACTTGCAATGTTGAAACTACCAGATTTCTGGACTATGTTAGAAAAACACTGATCAGTGATGCTTCAAAGCAATGTCTTTGTTGTAGAGTGGTTTCTTTAATTACGAGCCTGGCCTCTTCCCACCTCATCAGACTGCCATATGAACTACGCTGAATTGCACAGGCAATGTATATTTCATCTTTGTTCCAGATGTCTTTGTTTTCAAGACATTTCATCTACGTGTTTCTTTACAGCCATCGAGTTTGATGACGTGAACACTTATGACGGAATCTATGGATGAGAGCCCATTGGATCTCCAGCTAGGCCTTCCTAGAAGAGACTTGCATATATTTCCACTGTGAATTCATTCACTTTCAATTCCCTTCCCACTTCATTGCTGACTGCATGAGGAGAGCGAGAGTGCGATGCTTCACGGACACGTCAACTCCAGATTGCACACTAAGATGTACATTGCTTCCTGTGTTGGATCTTAAACACAAAGGTATCCAATGACTTAGCCAGTTACAAGATGAGTGTGGCCACCAGCTCATCGACTATTATCAATTGCTTAATTTGTAAAAAAAAAAAAAAACGCTCCACCACACTCAAAGATTTCAGTGCAGGGATTTACATAATTTCGAGTGATGAATGTGATAACGAATACATTGGAAAACCAACAAAAAATCTAAAATACCTCTTAGAAAGCATAAATACGCCTGAAGCAGGAACACAGATGGAAGGGACCACAACTAGGAGACACAGATGGAAGGTACCAGAACCAGGAGAGACAGATGGAAGAGATCAGAACTAGGAGACAGATGGAATGGACCAGAACTAGGATAAACAGATGGAAGGGACCAGAACTAGGAGAGCCAGATGGAAGGGATCAGAAATAGGAGAGCTAGATGGAAGGGACCAGAACTAGGAAAGAGAGATGGAAGGTACCAGAACTAGGAGAGACAGATGGAAGAGATCAGAACTAGGAGACAGATGGAATGGACCAGAACTAGGATAAACAGATGGAAGGGACCAGAACTAGGAGAGCCAGATGGAAGGGATCAGAAATAGGAGAGCTAGATGGAAGGGACAAGAACTAGGAAAGAGAGATGGCAGGGATAAGAACTAGGAGAGACAGATGGAAGGGACCAGAACTAGGAGAGACAGATGGAAGGGACCAGAACTAGGAGAGACAGATGGAAGGGACCAGAACTAGGAGAGACAGATGGAAGGGACCAGAACTAGGAGAGAGAGATGGAAGGGACCAGGACGTGGTGACACAGATGGAAGGGAACAGGACGTGGTGACACAGATGGAAGGGACCAGGACGTGGTGACACAGATGGAAGGGACCAGGACGTGGTGACACAGATGGAAGGGACCAGGACGTGGTGACACAGATGGAAGGGACCAGAACGTGGTGACACAGATGGAAGGGACCAGGACGTGGTGACACAGATGGAAGGGACCAGGACGTGGTGACACAGATGGAAGGGACCAGGACGTGGTGACACAGATGGAAGGGACCAGGACGTGGTGACACAGATGGAAGGGACCAGGACGTGGTGACACAGATGGAAGGGACCAGGACGTGGTGACACAGATGGAAGGGACCAGGACGTGGTGACACAGATGGAAGGGACCAGGACGTGGTGACACAGATGGAAGGGACCAGGACGTGGTGACACAGATGGAAGGGACCAGGACGTGGTGACACAGATGGAAGGGACCAGGACGTGGTGACACAGATGGAAGGGACCAGGACGTGGTGACACAGATGGAAGGGACCAGGACGTGGTGACACAGATGGAAGGGACCAGGACGTGGTGACACAGATGGAAGGGACCAGGACGTGGTGACACAGATGGAAGGGACCAGGACGTAGTGACACAGATGACGCTTAAAGATCTTCAGTGTAAGTGTAGTATAGATATGATAAGAACAGTTAATCAGTTCACGGTTATACGGATGAGCAGTCATAGCAGACAACTGAATAATATGAGTCTGACCCAAGAGCTAGAGCTCAGAAAACCATGCCAAGTAAGCAAAATCTACAAAATCTTTTATTCTTTCCAAATATAAAGCTTACCCTCTTTATCCACCTTTCTTTGACACTCCTTCTATTCGGAGAGATGATCATTGTCACCGCCTCCATTATCATCCTCATCCTCGTCGCATTTTCATCTAGTGAAGAGAAAAAAAAACAGCTAGAAGATGAGTCTCATCCCCAGGTGACACCAGAAGAGGTTACCATGGAAACAACATCCGAGGGCTCCTAGTTAGCATAAATTTTCAGTCGCAGCATCACCTTAGACGAGTGTCGCTTCCCTCATCTTGCCTCCCCTCCCTCATGTATAAGCGCGCGCGCCCGCACACACACACACACACACACACACACACACACACACACACACACACCCGATGACATGGTGGCTAGCGCTCTTGCTTCAAACACGGAGGGCCCGGGTTCAATTCCCTGCGGGGCCGAAACATTTCGAAGTGTTTCGTTACACACACACACACACACACACACACACACAACGAGTCATGGTACGTGACGAGATGTCAGAGTGGGCACCTGTGACGAGTGGAGTTCCACAAGGGTCAGTCCTAGGACCTGTACTGTTTTTGGTATATGTGAATGACATAACGGAAGGGATAGACTCAGAAGTGTCCCTGTTTGCAGATGATGTGAAGTTAATGAGAAGAATCAAATCAGTCGAGGATCAGGCAGGACTACAAAGAGACCTGGACAGGCTGCAAGCCTGGTCCAGTAACTGGCTCCTTGAATTTAACCCTGCCAAATGTAAAGTCATGAATATCGGGGAAGGGCAAAGAAGACCGCAGACAGAGTATAGTCTAGGTGGCCAAAGACTGCAAACCTCACTCAAAGAAAAAGATCTTGGGGTGAGTATAATACCGAGCACATCTCCTGAGGCACACATCAATCAGATAACTGCTGCAGCATACGGGCGGCTGGCAAACCTAAGAATAGCGTTCCAATACCTCACTAAGGAATCATTCAAGACTCTGTATACCATATACGTCAGGCCCATACTGGAGTATGCAGCACCAGTTTGGAACCCACACCTGGTCAAGCACGTCAAGAAATTAGAGAAAGTGCAAAGGTTTGCAACAAGACTAGTCCCAGAGCTAAGGGGATTGTCCTACGAAGAAAGGTTAAGGGAAATCGGCCTGACGACACTAGAGGACAGGAGGGTTAGGGGAGACATGATAACGACATATAAAATACTGCGAGGAATAGATAAGGTGGACAGAGACAAGATGTTCCAGAGAGGGGACACAGAAACAAGGGGTCACAATTGGAAGTTGAAGACTCCTATGAGTCAAAGGGATGTTAGGAAGTATTTCTTCAGTCATAGAGTTGTCAGGAAGTGGAATAGCTTAGAAAGCGACATAGTGGAGGCAGGAACCATACATAGTTTTAAGACTAGGTTTGATAAAGCTCATGGAGCAGGGAGAGAGAGGACCTAGTAGCAATCAGTGAAGAGGCAGGGCCAGGAGCTATGACTCGACCCCTGCAACCACAAATAGGTGAGTACATACATACAACAGGCCTAGTGTCTAATCGACATGTGCCTAGGACAAAATGGTAACTAACACACACACACACACACAGCACCCACGCACGCACATACGTACGTACGTCAGGAAATTAGAGAAAGTGCATAGGTTTGCAACAAGACTAGTCCCAGAGCTAAGGGGATTGTCCTACGAAGAAAGGTTAAGGAAAATCGGCCTGACGACACTAGAGGACAGGAGGGTTAGGGGAGACATGATAACGACATATAAAATACTGCGAGGAATAGATAAGGTGGACAGAGACAAGATGTTCCAGAGAGGGGACACAGAAACAAGGGGTCACAATTTGGAAGCTGAAGACTCCTATGAGTCAAAGGGATGTTAGGAAGTATTTCTTCAGTCATAGAGTTGTCAGAAAGTGAAATAGCCTAGAAAGTGACATAGTGAAGGCAGGAACCATACATAGTTTTAAAAGGTGGTTTGATAAATCTCATGGAGCAGGGAGAGAGATGACCTAGTTGCAATCAGTGAAGAGGCGGGGCCAGGAGCTATGACTCAACCCCAGCAACCACAAATAGGTGAGTACAAATAGGCGAGTACACACACACACAAAGCAGCAGCAGCAACAACAACAATTTCACATTTAGCATACATTTCCTAAAATCAAAATATTACACTCGGCTCGCAAAATTGCATTCTCAAAATATTCATGCGGTTGCAGAGTCCTCTCCAGCTCCCTCTCTGGCCAATGTTAGCTGAAGTGCTTATCTTTCTCCTCCTTCCATTTAATTATCTCTACCCTTTACATTAACTCCTACTTACAATGCTGATTCAGGTGTCGTCTTAGTCTTTATTCATACATGTTCGATTCATTTTGTCTGTCTGTCTGTCTGTCTGTCTGTCTCTCTCTCTCTTTTTTCTCTCTCTCTCTCTCTCTCTCTCTCTCTCTCTCTCTCTCTCTCTCTCTCTCTCTCTCTCTCTCTCTCTCTCTCTCTCTCTCTCTCTCTCTCTCTCTGTATCCCCCCCTCTCTGTCTGTCTGTCTCTCTGTCTCTCTGTGTCTGTCTCTCTGTCTCTCTCTGTCTATCTCTGTCTCTCTCTGTCTCTCTGTCTCTGTCTGTCTGTCTGTCTCTCTCTCTCTTTCCCTACGTACAATCACTATCACAGATGGTGGGTGCCTCTCTGGGTTCTTTACACAGCTCACCTTACCCCTGGCATCTTTACAACAAGGTGGTGAGGTGAGGAAGGTGCACTAGGAGGGTCCGAGCAGTAGCAATACGCAGGGAAGAGGTGGAGGAGGAAATAGAAGAGGAGAAAGAGAAACGTTGTGAGGAGGATAAGGAAAAAGAGGGAAAGGAGTAGAACGAGAAATATCAAGGAGTTAGTGGCAGTACGAGGAGGAGGAAGAGGAACAGGAGCAGAACGACGACGACGAGGAAAAGGAGAAGGACGAAGAGGACAAAAAGACGAAACATGAAGATGAATATGAAAAAGATGAAAAAATGGAAAAAAAAAGACGAAAACGCAGAATAAGAGCAAGAAATATCATGGGGTGTGGGGAATAGCGACAAATAACAAGCAACAGTGATGAGAGACGAGGCAGCGTGGGAGACAAGAATCATTGCTAAAGGGCTGGCCTGAAGTATTACGCCTCACACGTCTCAAACACAAGATTACCACCACCACCTCAAACATGACCTTTGGTATTTCACTTAAGAGTGATTATACATAAATACCTAATTATACATGCTTAAAGTTCAACCTAATTCACTTGGTCTTTAAAAAACAAGAGAAGGTGTAAATGGCTGACGAAACCTTATTGTAATTCCTCTGACAAAATAAACTTAATATTAAAAAATGAGATTAGCCATAATTTAGGTACTGAGTAAGTGATCTTTCATAGACGTGCCAAACCCGTGGAATTAACTCAACACAGTGAAGACTCGATGCATTGTTCTCTAATCGTGATACCGGTTGCGAGCTTTAGACCTAGGTTTAGAGCTTCTGTAAGAAGCATTCAGCCTAGAGTTTAAACTAATCGTGAAATATACGGGTTACGAATAAATACCTAATAGTTATCAACTTAAATCAACTTAAATACTCATACTGTAAACTACTTTCAAAAATGCTCAATGTTATTTTCCTTAAGATAATCTCAATTTTATATTATCATCCGCCTAAACACTTGTTGCAATTTAATATCATCATAATGGCATTTTAACAGTATAATATCATCATATTGTAATTTGAAATAAAATATATAACTAGAATAAACTCAATTTCTCTAGTATTATGTACATAGTATACAAGTCATTAGATTAAGCTGCCCCTAATGCCATGGCATGCCAGTGGCTCTCCTTGCATTTCAGTTTTATGATTGTAACTACCAATATATATGTATACTTGCAAAGAAATAAAAAAAATATTTTATTTTATTTATTTTATTTTTAATTACACAGATGGTGCTTTGGCAACCAACAGATCTCTTGTACATAAAAAAACACTTACATTTCGGGACAATAATTATAAGAAACGTTTCGCCATGAGTAGCTTCTTTAGTACCATTGGGACTTAACAAATCACTTGTGGCGAAACGTTTCCTTTAAAAAATGTCCTGAATTATACATAAATGTATTTTACCATATCTTGTCCCTATCACAATACCATTTTCCAGATCACTGGTACCTGATAGATCTTGAAAGTCAACAAACGCAAAAAAAAAAAATATTCTCCAGGTCTGAAGTCACATAGTTGTATGAGAGTGTTTCTGAAAGGAAGAGTGTCACTTAAATTTGTGGTCTTGGAGATACTGGAAGAGGGTTTCCTGCTAATCCCGTCTGGGAGGAGCGATGACATGACTCAAGGCTTCCCGGAATAGTTTCTGACACACGTATTAAATAGTCAATTCCCGGAAGACGGACACGCGTACACGCAGCACACATCAACACACGCACCACACTTACGCACACGCACCACACATACGCACAAGCTTGCCTTCCCCTTCGTCCCTCCCACATAAACACACACCAAAAATAACTATCATTGTTCCATTAGTAAGCATTCATCTGTCAGTCAGGAAATTAGAGGCAGGTGCTGAATGTTACCCAGTTACAACTTCTTGACGTTCTCTTTCTTTCTTTCAGTTCCTTCTCACACTTCCACTCATGTTTGACGTTTTCATATTCTCTGCCCGTTTCCTTCCTCATCTTTTTCTCTTAATCACTTTTTTTTCTTTATTCTCAAATGTTCATGTTCTCTCTTCTTATCTCTCTACTCTAACATTCCAGTACATCCCTTCCATCAGTTACTCCATTTTCACTCCATATTCTTACTCTTTTTCCCATTTCTTCCTCACTCTGATCTCTACTACCCCTTCCTCTGTTTCCTTCTAGTTACCCCTCCTTCAATTCTTTTTCTTCCTTTAGTAATTACCTGTGGCTTCTTCACACTTGATAGTTTTATTGTAGAGTTCACTTAAAAGTGAATTTTGACTCCTCTGTATATAACGAACACAAATGAACATAAGTTACACTATCAGGGCTAAAATACATTATCGGAGCTACAAGTCACAATACCTGAGCTGCAACACAAGTCACAGTACCTGGACTGCAAGTCACAGTTACCAGGGCTGCAAGACAAGACACAGTAAAGGGACTACAAAACAAGTCATAGTACATAGGCTAAAAAAATAGTCAAAGTACCGCAGCAACAAGTCACAGTAATGGAGGCTGCAGCAATGTACAATAAACTCACAAACTGCAAAATGAAAACTGAACAGGTTCGTGTTGGACTACTTGCGACTTGATAAAGGTCCAGCAATGGCACAAGACTCGTCCACTCTGCATTTGCAATTTTGCTTTAGTTGACAACCAAAATATTTGTTGAGAATAATTGTTCTTTCTTGTGTGTGTGTTGTGTGTGTGTGTGTGTGTGTGTGAGAAAGAGGTAGGTAGTAGGGGGAGAGAGAGAGAGAGAGAGAGAGAGAGAGAGAGAGAGAGAGAGAGAGAAAAAGATATATATAGTATATATAGATATATATAGATATATAGATATATATAGATATATAGATATATATAGATATAATAGAAAATATAGAAAATATAGATATATAGTATAGATAGATATAGATAGATATGATAGATATAGATAGATATAGATAGATATATATAGATATAGATAGATATATATAGATATATATAGATATATAGATATTGAGATTTTCTTATAGAGACCTAGTAAGTAAATTCATTCACTCATGTATTTCCTGAGAGAAAGAGTGGTTTATTTTGCAGTAAACTTCTCTCTCCGTCTCACTTTAGCCTCTCGTCAAGCTCTTCCTTGAAACACTTCCTTGAAGTGTATCTTTAGCGCTAGGGCCGTTGAAAAGTGAAGTGAGTTGGATGAGAGAATGGTGGATGTAATCCCAATAACAGCTAACATGAGTAGAAAGGATTAGTCCTTAAAAGCAAAAAATCCGGAATGTTGATCAAAGTTGCCTAAGACACGGTGCCAGGAGCTGTATACCTGACCAGCGCAACGGAGAAATGAGAGATAATGATATTTAACTAGGGGAAAGTGAGTATAGTTCCAATTCCTCTGATCACGAATGCTTCACCAGCATTATAGGAGCTCACTTGTAGAGATGAGATTGAGAAAGTCGACCCTCGGTCACAAGGTAACTTGACCAGGCCATAACAATAAAAATACATTAATAATAAAGGTAGAATTTTGCTCCTGGAGAGCGATATGTTGCCACAATAAAATGCCACATTAGTTGAACATGTGTCCTTTTACCTAACAGTAACGAGACCCTGGGCTAGGAAACTGTAGTATGAAGAGGGAACCCAAAAAATTGCTAAGAGAAGCAGCCCTAATCTTCCCTGAGAGGGAGACCCAAACTTACAGACCAAAGACAGAACCATTCTATGTTATTCTCATATATGCTTCAATCTGCAGCTTAGTGGATCCTGATCACCTTTGTCATGCTCGCGTTCTTCCATCACTAGAGTTATGGAACTATCAGCAGTGATTCCTGGCTCTTACTGGGCAGACTGTAAACACCATCTTAACGATTCTCCGAAGAGCCAACATGGATATAGCAGACCTTACTACCAATACTATCAGAGAGATCTCCTGAATCCCGAAACCCAGAACTATTTGCACAGCAGAATTATACAGCATTTCGTGCAGTGGATGCGATCAGTTCTGTCTTGGAGATCGGCAGAGACCTTCAGACACTCCTGGAACATTAATATGCCTGAAGGAGGGATAAAACCAAGAACGCATGCGTAATTCATCGCAACCTTCATCCTCATGTCATGGACTGGAGAAGAACACAACATGTTTGTATCACCATACCATTTCTCAACCCCTCTCACTCGTGAATTTATTCAACCTCGTGGAATCACTAGAACGACAGGAACAAACGGAGAATTTTAGAATGAGCAGTGATCCACCTCGCTAAAACCATTAAGCAAATCTGTGGAATGTACATGTAGGTTACACCTATTGTTCATATTGTTCACAATTTTCATAATAAATATAATGAACTTGTCACCTTACTCTCACTCCCTGCTACCACCAATACCTGACATCACCAGACTTGATCTCGCAATTTATGACCGTATGAGTGTCCCGTGTTTTTTCCCAAGGCTGACCTAACGGTGCTCCTTTGCCTTATAAGGCAGTGTATTTTCTCATTCCTGTATACTTGATAAGCCCAGCCTTGGGCAAAACGTTATATTAAAAGAATAATTTCCTTTTCCCCCACATGTCTGTGATCGTCATTGTCTATCTTCTGATTATTTCTGCCACCATCAATTAGTATAGAAGACTTTTTCTTAAAGTAGTCGAGATTTAGTTCAATTTTGGCATTATAAATGTCTCAAAATTTGCATAATTTAGTGGTGAAGTAGAAAAGCTAAATCGAATTGGGCTTTCCCAACCCTCCCGAAACAATACCTGACCCCCTGTCACATCATAAGATTCATCCTGATCATCCATCAATTATTTAGTCCCAAATTTCCCAAAAACGTAATTTTGGATGAACTAGAGAAATAATAACCAGGTTTGAGTACTTATCACTCAAAATAAAATATTTGAATTTCGTAATAAATTATTTAAATGATGTATTAATGTTGGTAGAATTACCGACAATATGTTAAGTAAAAGGACACAAGTGCAATTAATGTGACAGTTTATTGTGGCAACGTTTCGCTCTCCAGGAGCATCATCCGGCTTGATAAAGCTCTTGGAGAGCGAAACGTTGCCACAATAAAATGTCACATTAGTTGCACTTGTGTCCTTTACTTAACATACTTAATTGATGTTGGTTAGGTTTCTGAATACATTCGATAGGTAAGCTTTTTACGTTCAAACAATATGGAACATGAATGTGAAAAATCCACCTATTAAAGGATGCTCACTTTGCTTATAATTGACCAAAAATGTTGATCGATCTCGAAAACTTAGGTGGTAGAAAAAAAAAAAAGGGAGTTTTGGAATCAACGTCAACAATCTATATAGCACAAAAGCACTCTCCACCAGAGTAAGGGCCACACTCTCCACCAGAGTAAGGGCCACATCTACAGAGTAAGATGGGTGCGTCTCCACCGAGTAAGGGCTGCGCTTCCACCGAGATGGGCCTAGCTGCTCCACCAGTATGGGCGCGCTCTCCACCGCATGCCTTCAGAGCATGGGCGCTCTCCACAGATGGGCCGCGTCTACCCGAGATGGGCCGCGCTCTCCACCCGAGCATGGGCCGCGCTCTCCACCCGAGCTATGGGCCGCGCTCTCCACCAGCATGGGCCGCGCTCTCCACCCGAGATGGGCCGCGCTCTCCACCGAGATGGGCCGCGCTCTCCACCCGAGATGGGCCGCGCTCTCCACCCGAGTATGGGCCGCGCTCTCCACCCGAGTATGGGCCGCGCTCTCCACCCGAGTATGGGCCGCGCTCTCCACCCGAGTATGGGCCGCGCTCTCCACCCGAGCATGGGCCGCGCTCTCCACCCGAGCATGGGCCGCGCTCTCCACCGAGCATGGGCCGCGCTCTCCACCCGAGCATGGGCCGCGCTCTCCACCCGAGCATGGGCCGCGCTCTCCACCGAGCATGGGCCGCGCTCTCCCGACATGGGCCGCGCCCACCGAGCATGGGCCGCGCTCTCCACCCGAGCATGGGCCGCGCTCCACCGAGCATGGGCCGCGCTCTCCACCCGAGCATGGGCCGCGCTCTCCACCCGAGCATGGGCCGCGCTCTCCACCCGAGCATGGGCCGCGCTCTCCACCCGAGCATGGGCCGCGCTCTCCACCCGAGCATGGGCCGCGCTCTCCACCCGAGCATGGGCCGCGCTCTCCACCCGAGCATGGGCCGCGCTCTCCACCCGAGCATGGGCCGCGCTCTCCACCCGAGCATGGGCCGCGCTCTCCACCCGAGCATGGGCCGCGCTTCACCCGAGCATGGGCCGCGCTCTCCACCCGAGCATGGGCCGCGCTCTCCACCCGAGCATGGGCCGCGCTCTCCACCCGAGCATGGGCCGCGCTCTCCACCCGAGCATGGGCCGCGCTCTCCCGAGCATGGGCCGCGCTCTCCACGAGCATGGGCCGCGCTCTCCACCCGAGCATGGGCCGCGCTCTCCACCCGAGCATGGGCCGCGCTCTCCACCGAGCATGGGCCGCGTCTCCACCCGAGCATGGGCCGCGCTCTCCACCCGAGCATGGGCCGCGCTCTCCACCCGAGCATGGGCCGCGCTCTCCACCCGAGCATGGGCCGCGCTCTCCACCCGAGCATGGGCCGCGCTCTCCACCGAGCATGGGCCGCGCTCTCACCGAGCATGGGCCGCGCTCTCCACCCGAGCATGGGCCGCGCTCTCCACCCGAGCATGGGCCGCGCTCTCCACCCGAGCATGGGCCGCGCTCTCCACCCGAGCATGGGCCGCCTGGGGCGCTCTCCACCCGAGCATGGGCCGCGCTCTCCACCCGAGCATGGGCCGCGCTCTCCACCCGAGCATGGGCCGCGCTCTCCACCCGAGCATGGGCCGCGCTCTCCACCCGAGCATGGGCCGCGCTCTCCACCCGAGCATGGGCCGCGCTCTCCACCGAGCATGGGCCGCGCTCTCCACCCGAGCATGGGCCGCGCTCTCCACCCGAGCATGGGCCGCGCTCTCCACCCGAGCATGCGCGCTCCCCGGCATGGGCCGCCTCACCCGAGCATGGGCCGCGCTCTCCACCCGAGCATGGGCCGCGCTCTCCACCCGAGCATGGGCCGCGCTCTCCACCGAGCATGGGCCGCGCTCTCCACCCGAGCATGGGCCGCGCTCTCCACCCGAGCATGGGCCGCGCTCTCCACCCGAGCATGGGCCGCGCTCTCCACCCGAGCATGGGCCGCGCTCTCCACCCGAGCATGGGCCGCGCTTCCACCGAGCATGGGCCGCGCTCCACCCGAGCATGGGCCGCGCTCTCCACCCGAGCATGGGCCGCGCTCTCCACCCGAGCATGGGCCGCGCTCTCCACCCGAGCATGGGCCGCGCTCTCCACCGAGCATGGGCCGCGCTCTCCACCCGAGCATGGGCCGCGCTCTCCACCGAGCATGGGCCGCGCTCTCCACCCGAGCATGGGCCGCGCTCTCCACCCGAGCATGGGCCGCGCTCTCCACCCGAGCATGGGCCGCGCTCTCCACCCGAGCATGGGCCGCGCTCTCCACCCGAGCATGGGCCGCGCTCTCCACCCGAGCATGGGCCGCGCTCTCCACCCGAGCATGGGCCGCGCTCTCCACCCGAGCATGGGCCGCGCTCTCCACCGAGCATGGGCCGCGCTCACCTCCCCACCGAGCATGGGCCGCGCTCTCCACCCGAGTATGGGCCGCGCTCTCCACCCGAGTATGGGCCGCGCTCTCCACCCGAGTATGGGCCGCGCTCTCCACCATAAAAAAGAATAATGCCATAATCTCTAGAAGAGGAAGACCCACAGCTTCCTTCATTGGAAGGGCCTCAATTTCCATTAGTGGGTAAAACCTCGACTTCCATTAGTGGGTAAAACCTCGACTCCCATTAGTGGGTAAAACCTCGACTTCCATTAGTGGGTAAAACCTCGACTTCCATTAGTGGGTAAAACCTCGACTTCCATTAGTGGGTAAAACCTCGACTTCCATTAGTGGGTAAAACCTCGACTTCCATTAGTGGGTAAAACCTCGACTTCCACCAGGGAAAGGACCACAGCCTACCCCAGAGTAATGGCCACAATCTTAATTACGTGGGAGGGCCCCAACCACCACAACGAGTAGGGCTACAACCTCCACCAGCTAACCAAACCACATACCACGGGTGGGATTCGAACCCGCGGTCAGTGTCTCAAAACTCCAGCTACCTGGAGTCTACCTGGAAGGTATTCCGGGGATCAACGCCACCGCGGTCCGTTCCACGACCAGGCCTCTCGGTGGTCAGGGCCTGATCAACCAGGCTGTTACTGCTGGTTGCACTTAGTCCAACGTACGAACCACAGCCCAGCTGGATTTTGTCCTGGATTCCATTTACTTTCCCCAGAAAAAGGAGACTTCTCCACTACATCTGAAATGTGGGCTATGCTCTTGTGTAATGATGGCTGTATATTTAAAGTTTTAGTGGTGACTGTGGTAGGGCCCCTAGTAGAGTCTGGACCGGCACTAAGGCTGGGGGCTCAGACTGAGTCAGCACTGGGACTGCTGGCTGAGCCTGGGCCAGCACCAAGGATGGGTCTGGGTTAGCACTGTTAGGAGGTTGGGTTAGCTGACGTTTTTGTTTCCTGTGTTTTTCTCATTGAGTGACTATATAGTTTCGAGTCATCTGTTATGGTATGGGCATTCTGCATTTTTTGGTTCACTACTCCTATCTCTTTCTCCCATGTTTTATATTTTTTTTGGTAGACTTTCCAAGAGTTCATCTATATTTTCTTTATTATTTTTATCATTTATTACCCTCCTTAGTACCTTTCTGATACCTGCCCAAAGTTCTGTATCTTTATTGCACAACCAGAAGCATCTTGCTAGTTCGAGATCATTTTTAGAGGCAGTGTTTATTCTTGCACAAGAGACATGATGTTTGAAAAAGCACAGGCTGCATGTGATCCTGGATTTCCTTCCAAGGATTATTTTTACATGTCCCACAGGTATGCTGTACTGACATCCTGCCCGTATCCTACTTCACTCTGTATGCCATGGAAGAAAACTGATTTGCACTTTACCCTTCTCTCACTGGTGACAGTAATATGTGATATGTATTTATAGAAACCGAGGCTTGCGGCATGTGAGTAGTGGTTGATTTTTTTTTTTTTTTTTTTTTGGGGGGTAGGGTGACTATATTATAGCTATAATATGCATTTAATTTGTTTTGTTCACTGTATAATTCTTTCCAGATTCATTCCTCTCTGATCACTCATATATTTTAATTTACTGATCTTACTGAGTTCCTTTCACTGGTCTAGACTGGATATTGTGGTATGGGGTATATGGTGTTTTATGGTTGTGTATGGTAGCCCTGAGTGGCTTCCTGGTAGCACTGCCAGACGTATGGCTCTAGCACACCACTGCTGGGTACGTGGCACTTCTCGCTTGCGATGCCACATTTTAGTTTAAACCACTACCATTAGGTTTAATAACTATCCTTGTGTTGTTCCACTGACAATTTAGGTTCACTAGGTCCTTCTATTATCTCGGTATCCCAGTCCATTCGTTATGTGGTAACTCAAACCTTTGTGTATCACTTGTCACATGCCAACACCACGGCAAGTAGATTGACCCACACTGCCACACTTCACTATTGTCTTTTAATTTCCTTTTATTTTATCATTGGTATTTTATCGCTGTGCTGTACACTGGTTATCACATCGGGGAGGGAGGGCTACAACCTCCACCACGGGGAAGAAGGGCTACAACCTCCACCACGGGGGAGGTCTACAACCTTCACCACCGGTAGGTGGCTACAACCTCCACAATGGGTAGGGCTACACACTTCACCAGAGGGGAGGGCTACAGCCTGGACCAGGAGGAGGAGGGCTACAGCCTCCACCAGAGGGGAGGGCTACAGCCTCCACCAGAGGGGAGGGCTACAGCCTCCACCAGAGGGGAGGGCTACAGCCTCCACCAGAGGGGAGGGCTACAGCCTCCACCAGAGGGGAGGGCTACAGCCTCCACCAGAGGGGAGGGCTACAGCCTCCACCAGAGGGGAGGGCTACAGCCTCCACCAGAGGGGAGGGCTACAGCCTCCACCAGAGGGAGGGCTACAGCCTCCACCAGAGGGAGGGCTACAGCCTCCACCAGAGGGAGGGCTACAGCCTCCACCAGGGGGAGGGCTACAGCCTCCACCAGGGGGGAGGGCTACAGCCTCCACCAGGGGGGAGGGCTACAGCCTCCACCAGGGGGGAGGGCTACAACCTGCAGGGGTAGGGCCACGTCGCTCTTCTGTGTGGACTTTCCATTACACTTTCTCTCACTTCCGTAATGTCGTGCAAATACCAGCCAGATTTGTGCAGAATTAGGTACAATTTTTAGCCTTTAATTTACATGTTGAAATGAGAATGAATTTGTTTTTGTATATATAATTTTTGTCGTGTTGATTCCCTTACTTTTTCATTGTTTTCTATATATTTTTTTTGTTAAAGTGCTCATGTTTTTATAATTCTTTTTATTATCTGTACATCTTTATATTCTCTCTTCCTTGGTGGGATTATTTTCTCTGGGTTATCTGTTCTCTGTCTTCACACCATCTTCATCTTTATACCCCCTTCCACCCTCCTTGTTCTTATCTGTCTTCCTTACTCCCTTCCTTGGTCGTATCTTTATCCTCCTTACTCCCTTCCTTGGTTGTATCTTTATCCTCCTTACTCCCTTCCTTGGTTGTATCTTTATCCTCCTTACTCCCTTCCTTGGTCGTATCTTTATCCCCCTTTATCTCTTCCCATTATTTTGTAACATTTCTGTGCAACAGATGGCTTACAAATGAACATGATATAAATAAATGCACGTTTGTTGTTTTTTTGTGCCATAGATAACACATTTAAAGTGGATATATAACAATTCATTTCACATTTTTGTTTAATATAAGCGATACAAAGGAACTTTTAGTGAATAAAATTGAATGACTAAATGCTTAGGTCAGTTTTTATGCAGTAGATGGTGTACAAATTCCCTTTTAGTAAATAAATCAATGTTAGTTCCTGTTTTGTGCAGATGGCAAACAAATCATTATTTCAATTTTAGTGTAATAATTCGCATACAAATTCACTTATAGTTCATAAATTTATACGTTCACATATTTATATATGTTGTGTCTCAGGGCAATGTGGGGTGTGAATATTATGCAGAGAATTTGTAGTTTGGAAATTAGGAGGAGGTGCGGGATTACCAAAACTATTATCCAGAGAGCTGAGGAGGGGTTGTTAAGGTGGTTCGGACATGTAGAGAGGATGAACAAAAATAGAATGACTTCGAGAGTGTATAAATCTGTAGTGGAGGGATGGCAGGGTAGAGGTTAGCCTAGGGAAGGTTGGAGGGAGGGAGAGAGTAAAAGAGGTTTTGTGTGCGAGGGACTTGGACTTCCAGCAAAACATGGTTTTTAGGACTTGACATGCTGTTGGAGTGTGAGCAGGGTAATATTTATGAAGGAATTCAGGGAAACCGGCAGGCCGGACTTGAGTCCTGGAGATGGGAAGTACAGTGTCTGCACTCTGAAGGAGGGGTGTTAATGTTGCAGTTTTATAACTATAGTGTAAGCGCGCCTCTGGCAAGACAGTGATGGAGTGAATGATGGTGAAAATTTTTCTTTTTCGGGCCACCCTACCTTGGTGGGAAACAGCCGATGTGTTAATAAAAAAAAAATTATACATTTCGTACACTTCGTCCAATAAATGACGTAAAATGTACCTTTAGTGGTAAAATAAAAGTACTACATTTTTTTGCTAGAGAATGGCATATAAAAAAAAGGTTAGTTCCTTTATTGCGCAACAGATGGCGTACAATTGTACGTTTAGTAAATAAATCAATATCAGGTCACCTCCTCTTGTCTAGAAGATGGTACAAAATGTTTATTTCATGTTTAGTACAAGAATTAGCATATAATTTTACTTTTAGGGAATAAATAAAAGTCCAGTTCACTTTTCGTGTAGTACAAAGGCATTTTTAGTAAATAAATATTTAGTCCACTTTTGTGCAATTGATGGTTGATAAATGTAGTTTTAGTAAATAAATTAACAATTAGGTCACTTTTGGTGCTACAGATATACAAGAGAAAAACGTTTAATTAATTTTTGTGCAATACTTTGTTGATAAATAGACTTTTTCGTAGATAAATCAACGGTTCACTTTTAGTGCAATATATTTGATATCAATGTGATTTTAGTTACGAACTGTGTGCACATAATACAATTTGTAAATAAATGCGAATAAATAAAAAGTGTTTAGTATTTATATCTGTACAATTCATGGCATACAGAATTCTGCAGCTGTAGTACGGCATTTGTATCTTAATAAACATAGATTAAATACGAAATATTCTGAAACATGGTACAGTGTATCTTTAAGAGTTAACATTTATGATATATGAAGAATGACTTGTTGGTACATTGGAAGAAGATGTATTAAATAATGACGATCAAACAGATATTTTTTTTTTAAGGACTATCAACATTGAAAACAACAATCCATTATAGTAAACAAAAAGCGCGGTGTGGAGAAAGGCTTCTCTATAAACACAGTATAGGAATCCTGGCTTAAATTTAAAGAAAACAGAAGTAAAACTGCCTTGCCTTTGGCAAGACAGTGATGGAGTGAATGATGAAAGTTTTTTTTTTTTTTTCCGGGCCACCCTGCCTTGATGGGAGACGGCTGATGTGTTAATAATAAAAAAAAATGATAAATATTTTTTTCATTTGTTATTGTAAAAAATTATTTTGTACCAAAAGAACCTTAGAAAACTTACCTAACCTTATTATAACAAGAGCAGTTTAAGCCTAATCCAACTAAATATATTTTAGATAAGGTTACAATAATTTAATAAACAAACACAATGAAGTATATTTTTTTTCGTTAGGTTCAGAATAATTTTTGCGAAATTATTACATACACAGATTTTCGCTTACCTTATTCGGCAAGTAGAGCGTTGCTTTGTAAGCCAAAATAGTAAGTTTTATCTATTCGGCACAACAGACAGACACACACACACCCAGTAGCGGCCAGTGAAGAGGCGGGACCAGGAGCTATGACTCGACCCCTGCAACCACAACTAGATGAGTACACACACACACACACACACACACACACACATACATACATACATATATTTATATATATATATATATATATATATATATATATATATATATATATATATATATATATATATATAGACGGTAGGGCAGACACACTGGCAGATAAGCAATGACAGTTTTTTAGGCAGACAAACGATTGGTTAGGAACATTGACATAGGCTGGTTCTGCCGAAACTAGACAGAGATAAACGGTGAAACGTACACACAAAGAGCTGCCTTGACTGTTTCTGTAGCCAGTTAGTGCAAGAGTCGTAGACATACGGACAGTGATTGATTCAGTGTACAGACAAACGGTGGGACAGACACACTGACTGGTTCTTTGTACAGAAAAAAAACAGTGGGCGAGAGACGCATACATGCATACAGTGACGGGTCTGTGGACAGAAAAACGGTGGAAGAGACACGTAGAGCTACTGACAGTGACGGGTTCTGCAGGAAACGAGGCTACATAAGTTATGCTGGGCAAGGTGGCCGCGGGAGATGTGTTATACAAACTTATGCACAACAGCTCAAACAACAACATGCCTTTGGTCCCAAAGAAGCGGTTTGTTTATGGATCTTCAAGGCGGAAAAATACAAGTCTAGCATTTACAGCAGAGAATTTCAACAATTTATTTGTTACTGTTTATAAAATACTAGTGTCTTTTCCACATTTTTACTATTTTCTCCAGTCGGTTACAACAAAATATTTTCGCTGAACTAAATATTTCTAGATATAATTTTAAAATTATCTATTTTATTTTTTTTATTTTCTTCAGAATACAATGTCTGTTTGAGTTAGGATTGTATAGGTATTGTTGGTAGCGATTACATTCCCACAAGAGAGCCAGTATCTGACATTAAGTATCTACTTTATCTTATGGTCAGTTTTAGCTAATAATTTGGCAAATGTACATTGAATAGCAAATTTTGACATGATAACACAAGCTAAAGAATGTGTAGATATATATTAAGTCTAACCTTAGACTTTATGACAACGTACCCCCAACAGGTTTCAGAGAAAGCAAATTAAGTGTAATGCCTCAATTTCACTGACCCAATAATCCCATGAGACGGATCATTTCATTTAGTGGAAATTTTATTAAGAATGTATGAAGCATTTCTCTTTGATGTTAACTCTTCTACTCAGAATAATTTTGTGAACTCTAATTCAACAGAGTTTGCACAAGAAATATTAGGATTAAATTTCATTAGCGCCTTTTGATGTGTAGGTGTTGTTCATATGTCAATCCCTTCTTTAAATTAAAATAATTGTAGACTGGTAAATAGTCAAGCAAAAGCAAACTTTGAAAAACAAAACAAGCTGGGGGGGAGGGTCTTACTACTCAATATTTGCACATGTTATCACAAAATACTGCTACCTCCCTAATACTAGCTTGTTAATGTATTATAGAACACTGTTGTTTTTTATACAACATACTTGTTAATAGGTCATAAAATACCAATATTGACCCAACTACAACCACAACACTGCTGCTTCACCTACCATTGGCTAGTTAATATTTAACAAAACACTACTGCTACATCTACCTCTGGCCGGATAATACTTAAAAGACTACTACTTCACATACCAATGGCTGGTTAATAGTTAACAAAACAGTGATACTTTTCCTACCACTGGCTGTTTATTACTTATCTCATTATCCGTCACACAATTGCGAGCAATGGCACCCATTGTGACATTACTCGTATACAATACCGACGTGTTGATCAATACGCAAATGCACACGAGTCATAATCACCAACAACATTCATGCACTCGCTCTTCACGTACACACATACATCACTACGATTGTAAATAGATACATTTCTCTATCGACCATCTTGCTCACTCTCGCCTCTCTCGTCTTCCCTTGTGTATCCCAGCTACGTAATCTCAACTTCCAGCAACGCAAGAAATTATTCGTTAAATTGAAAGGAAAAGGAAGTCTTGGATTTCTAAAGCCATTTGCTAACGCCTGGCGAGGGAGAGGAAGAAGGTAGGAGAGAGTGAGAAAGAGGTAGATAGGAAATAGGAGTGATGTAAGGAGAGACGTATGAGTGAGGAGGGAAGCAGCAGGGTGGAGGGAAGTTGGAGGGAGGTAGCATAGAAGTTGGTAGGAAATATGAGGGGGAGAGAAGGCAGTTAAGAGGAAAATAGAAAGAAAGTAGGAAGGAAGTGGGAGATAACACGAAGAAATGTGGACGGAGGTAATAAGCAGGAATGAGGAGTTAGGTAATAGGAGGAGGTAGGAGGTATGAAGGAGGAAGATATAGAGCAGCGCCTCAAGCCTTCAACTCAATCTTAAACTTTTCCAGCTGAGTTTTGGTCTTGTAAGGGATCAGAAAATGGGAAGAAATTGAGTAAATACCACGGTAAATGTCCTCTGAAACCATGAAGTCCAAGAAAATTCCTCTAAAATAAATATTTGTGGAAACTATATTAATAAAGAATATTTTTTATAGCATCCATTAGGTGTGGGTATCTGCAGTACTCTTCGGATTTTTTTTTCTTCCAAGATTTCTGTTAGATAACTGGAGAATGCCTTATTTGATCGGCTTTAGATTTAAAAAAAATTGTAATTTTCTTAAAGGAATGTTCGGATTGCAAGTGGAATGAGTAAGTGTAAATTTATAATTAATTTTTATTTTGTGATTTATGCACAACGACTGAAACATAAATAGATAGGTTAGGTAAGATTCGTTAGGAACCAGGATAAGTATTTCCTGACGCGGTTCTTAGTCATATGATGAACCACAGCTGGAACTTTTGGTCATCTGAATGAGGCCTTCAGCTGGCTTACCGGTCAACCCCTTTAAAAATCAGGGTTCTAAGTTATATAGGTAGTTTATTTCAATTTAAATTCAATCAGAGAGCTACTGCTGGCTGCGTCCTTGTGTACACGTCCTACCACCCACTATTATGCTGAAGGATCCGTCAGGCGAGGGACCGAAGTGTACTCTACTCGGTCATCCTGTCTTAGATTGCTTGCAAACTTGTTATCTACTGTAGCTGTCAAAATTTTTATTGACCAGCCACTGCGATCCATCTATAAGTAATCCACAGCGATCAAACTAGGTGTTGCGACTACCACTTGTTCCCTGTTGGCATCTCTACCTATTCCTAAGTGCTAGATGACCCTTACGGTTTGACGCTTAACCACGAATATAAAATAATATTGTGCTTTGACTCTCCTTATTCTTGCTTCTCTACGTTTTCACCATTTCTACCGCTAACTGTGTAATTAGTAATTTTTCTATAGATACCACTGCAGAAATATTGTAAAAACGCCAAATGGAAAATAACTGGAAATACATGAAACTAAATGAAATTTGGAATTCCTTTTCCACTCACTTCCCATGCGGGCTATCCTTCCCCTCCCAATCCGACATCACTCCTCTTGCACCTACCATATCTCTCCCACAATCACCCACTGTTCTCTCTCCATCTTCCTGCCACTACCATCTCTCAAGTTCCCTTCCCTTACAGCGGTACTACAATCATTCTCTCCCTCAGTGTGCCACTGTACCCTGCTCTCTCCGCCGCTGCCACCGTTCACGCTGGCCCTAACACGGACACCTATTTCAGCCTCGACCCAGAGAACACGCACGAATACCTTCAACCTCAGTGTCTCGTAATATTTTCATTCTCTGCTAAAACCCTCTGGGCTGCTTACACATTCTCTCGGACAACTAGGTGAATACTACTAGGTAGCGTGTCAGCGCTCTTCTAAGCAGAGTATCGAGCCTAAACCATCCCTTGCATTGAATAATCTCCGAGGGTTTACCACTTAATATGAATATAATAATAATAATAATAATACTCCACCTTCTCCTTTCTCTTCAACATTCTCTTTCAAGTATCTAGCACCAAAACGTTTAGAGACGGCTTAGAGGAGGTATCCGGAAAAGAATTTGACAAGGAGGGGGGTCCAAAATTATAGAATTAATATTATAGAACCCTCCGCCAAATAATTTCGGATTAAACACAGAAATTATAAAAAAAAGCAGAACCACATTAAACATTTTAGCAAATTTAGTGAAGTAGCTATGAGGACCATATAAAAGCTAATATCAGTTCCGTCACTAGGAACTAGATCCACACAATATAGGAATCATGACAATCAGTGAAAACTAATACTTGAGACTGCACTGAAAAACGTTAATCTAACTCTTTGAGGAAAAGGTAAAGTTACAAGGAAATGAATCAATAGTAAAGGTAATCTTCACCTTTAACTTATCTATTATATTTTAAAATAAATGACTTATAAGCAGAAACCATCCGAGCTAAAATTTAAATAAGTTCGTGTTAACGAAGAGAGAAAAGGGAGATGAAAACGCTTAAATCCAACTACTGACGAAGAGATAATGTGGGGATCAAGGATTTACGGAATGTTGTGGGTTCGGATGTTGTTTTAGTGAACCAAAAAAATAAGGGTCTAGACCATGAAAAACCTAGAAATAAAAACAAGGAACGGGAGGAGTACTACAAACACTGTCACCCAAGACAAAAAACCTGGATAACACAGTCTAGGTGTATGTACCCTCACTGGATAACACAGTCTAGGTGTACCCTCACTGGATAACACAGTCTAGGTGTACCCTCACTGGATAACACAGTCTAGGTGTACCCTCACTGGATAACACAGTCTAGGTGTACCCTCGCTGGATAACACAGTCTAGGTGTACCCTCATTGGATAACACAGTCACCATAATAAACACTGCATAACACAATTATCCTGGAATACTCTCACTATGTAACAATCATCGAAGACAAGAAGCACCGTTTTATACACAGTGAGGTCAACAATCAATAACGGGATAACACACAATTGTCCAGGGAGGAAGAGGAGGAAAAGCCACTACAATTAGTGTTTTACAAATGCCGTGGGTTTTTACAAAGGCTCTAGTTGAAGCACTACTTAAACTAATAGCATATATATTTAACAAGTCATTAGACACAAAGCAGACATCAGGCAGCTGAAAAACTACGAGTTTATTTCTAATATATAAGAAAGAAGGCATGAAAAATGACATCAGACTACTAGGTAGTATTACTGGCAAATGTATATAATAAAGATTATCAAGAAGAAAATGGTGTAATACCTATAGTGACAGGGATGTCTTTTGAGAAAATAAATACCGACTTAGGGAGGGATTATCCTGCATCACAATTTTTCATAATTTTAATATGTTTATAACTATACTGATCGCCTCCCACCAAGGTAGGCTCATCCAAAACAAAGGAAATATTCGCCATCATTCATTCAATAACCGTCTTGACAGAAGTGCACAAACATCACAATTTAAATGGCCCTTCGTACTTTAATACAGTATCTAAGACAAAGTATAAGAGAGAGGGCTGAGTGGATTGCAGAACAATGGAATGCAGAAAAGCATTTGGCATTGATCCACAATCTAGATAGAAAGCAAAAAAATAAAATGTCCTACTTTTGATGAAGTATCTAAATGAGAGGAGCCAGACGGCTCTTAAGAAATTAGGCAACATGATTTTTTAAACGAGATGCCTGGTATCCCGCATGGAACATTATTAATACCACTGCTATATGTGATCCATGCAAACGACGTACCAAATGTTATTGGATACTACATACTGATCGTTTTATATAATATATTGCTAATGGAAAAAATTAAAATGAGAGGAGAAAGGCAGGCGGAATGGCGACATGGACATTCTACAAGAGTTGCCAAGTAGGTTATGAAAAGAAGTTAACTTGTAAAGTGGGAGGTCATGGAAATATGGAAGTGCAACCTCTCTCATTCCCTTCTCCTTATCTTCATTTTTCTCTTAAACTCTTCCACCCCTTGTACATTAATTGTTCAAAATTCGTTGTTTCCCTAGGCTCACTAATCGCTTTCAAACTCTCTTCCACTCCACTTTACTCTCACGAGTCCCCACCAACATCAATATCTTCCCCTCCTTCCCTGAGGTCGAGCTCCCCACCTCGGGCTTGCCTAACCTCAGCACAGGCTAAACATGCCGGAAAGAATTTACAAGCTATGCCAGCGGTTAAAAAGTTTAATAAATATATCTTCTATTGGATTCCAATTTAAGGTATGACATATGACAAGGTATGCGTCGTATGAAACTAAAAACAGAGATTTGCTTGCATCATTCTTTCATAGTAAACAGTCAATTCCTTGCAAATTATTGAGAAAGGGATTATAATCTTCAATTTCCACGTAATGATAAAATGATATCTGAATATTATATTTTGTGTTTCCTAGTTTTATCCTTTTAATAGAAGCATTACGATGTTTGGACATTAACCTAATAAGAACAGGCTAAGAAAAAAAGGTTTAAGATAGACAAATAATTCATGTAAATATAGTTGTTTTCATATCAAATAAAATGTTCACAGGAATTAGCATGGTTGTATTAGATATATTACTGTATCATTACATATTTGTCATCATTTTATACATCCAGCCAAAATATAGAATAATAAAAGTTACAAAATGTTTATTCAACGACTGATGTTGCTAGCATTACGAATGTTATTTTCGTTTTATTGAAATAGTTTATATAACCGACCGTGAAGAATTTCCAAACAGTGAGCTAATTTGGGATGATAGTCTAGCCATTTAGATAAAGGAAAATTAAATGGCTAAAATTTGCTCAAGCTGACTTGTTTGAATGCTAAATTTGTGCTACTTACACGCAAATTTTATCATTTTATGCAGAGACTCTGGAAAATACAGAAGGATTCTGGTAAATGTATTGGGATTCTGGTACATACACAGAAACTCATATATTCATACTTTGTATATCAGAGCCCCTATATAAGTACCAGAGAATGGTACATATACAGACTATGGTACATATTGTGTACAGAGAGACTGGTACATATACAGACTATGGTACATATTGTGTACAGAGAGACTGGTTCGTATGTCGAGACTCTGGTACCGTCACAGAACGACATGATCTCTATATATTTCGTCAGTAATTTCTCCACACTCCAGTCAAAGATTCCGGTATATTCTGTATGTTAGAGCAAATTGTTATAAATTGGCATCATTCTTTCCCAAGATGATGATAGCTTTTAAACAATTCGTATGTTTATATATATATATATAGGATGGGGTCCACCTCTGGTGTACATTGTGGGATCATATATATATATATATATATATATATATTATAATATATATATATATATATATATATATATATATATATATATATGTGGGTCATCCTCGTGAAGATAAATTTCCTGTTAGGTATTCTTTTTGGCGTCGCATTTGTTATAAAAGTTTCGTGAAAGGAGGCTGGAATTGGAATAAGTAGTAACAGCTTGTTTCGAAATAGGCAACTACTCACTGACGAGGTTATCTGGTTCTTACCTGAGTGGGGAGTATGTCAGCTTTGATTGGTCACTTCTGTTAGTTGTGTTTAGAGGCACACAGGGAGAGACGCCTCTCTTTCTCTGGTTGGGTAACTAGGTGGGTAATCGTGAGTTATTCTCTCTTCCCATCAGTGTCGATATCTGAATTCGTCTCCTTCGATATCTGAGATTCTTTCTGCCTCGGCGTGTGAGATCCTGTCTCCGTCGGCGTGTGAGATCCTGTCTCCGTCGGCGTGTAAGATCCTGTCTCCGTCGGCTTGTGAGATCCTGTCTCCGTCGGCGTGTGAGATAGTGTCTCTGTCAGTGTGAGTGAATACGTTCGCGGTGCTATGTTAGGAGGATATCGCATTGAGGATGACGGATGCAGAAGTTCTGGCGTATTGGTGAATCAGTTTCTTTTTATACTTAAACTGTACCTTAATACCTTATATATAGTCCTCGAAATAGTGAACCTAGCTGATTCTGCTATATCGTGGTTGGACATTTAATTCACTATTAGTTGAGGAGAAACTATTACGATTTTGGCTTTGGAAGTTTATTTAACTTTCGTAAGCTTAGTTTCATTTGTTTTTTTCAATGTACACTTACGTGTTAGTCTGTGTGACTAGTGAAGACTTTACTGCGCTTTTCTTACGTATTTTGAAGACAATGCGCCTTTTCTTTGAGTTCAGATTGCACCTCCGGTACATATATAGACATTGACACATACGTATGCAGAGAGACTCGTATATATAATGTCGTGTCGAATAGGTAAAACTTGCTATTTTGGGTTAAATAGCAACGCTCTTCTTGCCGAATAAGGCAAACGAAAATTTGTGTATGCAATAATTAAGCAAAAATCATTGTGAACCTAACGAAACAAATATATTTGTGTTTATTATTAAATTATTGAAAACTTATCTAAAATATATTTAGTTGGATAAGGGTAAATTAAATTGCGCTTTTTTATAATAAGGGTAGATAAGTTTTCTAAGGTTCTTTTGGTACAAAATTATTAATTTTTACATTAACATAATTGAAAAAAAATATCTTTAAACGTGTAAGAGAAATTTTTATAAAGGACTTAATTTTAAACGAGTTCTTGTTAATTGACCAGTTTTACCTATTCGGCACGACATACATATTAACGATTTATTAACCAATATGGTTTTGTCAGAATTCTTGAAAACCACCATTATGTTAAGAAAATAATATTAAAATCGCATAAAGAGGGTTCAGCAAAATTGTTTCATTAATCTAATCCGAGTAATTAAAATAAATTCATTCACTCATCAAAAAAAAAGTCCCAATAAAGCAATGCTATAAAAAATATATCGAAAAATATCTTGTAATATTTCCAAATTTTGATTAGTGTCCATACGAAAATTTAGTGAGTCATCAATTCCTCATCATGGCACATTTAAATCCAGTGAATTCTCGCTATTTTGATCAATTCTGCGCTTAATGGGACTGCAGTAATGGTTCCAGAACCATGATATGGTTCACTCGTAAATATTATTCTATTCCTACTCTCTGTGCTAGTGAGTTACTTTTACTAGTGCAGGTGACTTTACTCTTGGAGATCTTGGGATCTACTCTGTGCGGGCGGGACACCAGCACTGATTCTTGAATATATAGTTCACTGCCAGCTTGGCATCTACAAAAAAAAAATCATTGTCCAGAGGGACAGTCATAAATTCCTTCCGAAGCAATAAATTCTCCCCGTTTTTGTGAATTCTACACTGAGAGTCATCAATGCTCCACTCAAAGTGTCATCAACTCTCTACTGGGAGGGCCATCAATTCCTCAAGATGGAGCAACAGACGATCATTCCTGCCAACTCTATAAATAGTCCACATAAGTGGTGGGTCAAGAGCAGGAAACACAGTTTGCAAGCTGGTCGATCAAGTGCCAAGCCATCTTAAGAAAAATCAAGAGAACCTCAGTCAGTCTTGTTATTGTTGTTCAACGATGGCTGGTTAGCTCTTAAATTTGCTCAGTCATTTTTTTTTTTTAAGAAGACAGAATTTATTATCTCTCACGTATATGCCGTGCCGAATAGGTAAAACTTGCGATTTTGGCTTAAATTGCAATGCTCTTCTTGCCGAATAAGGCAAGCGAAAATTTGTGTATGCAATAATTTCGCAAAAATCACTCTGAACCTTGCCTTATTATGCAAGAAGAGCATTGCTATTTAAGCTAATATAGCAAATTTTACTTATTTGGCATGACATATACATATCTCCACGGGGAAGTTGAACAGAATTCTTCCCCCGTAAGCCATACGTGTCCTAAGAGGCGACTAAAATGCCGGGAGCAATTGGCTAGTAACCCCTTTTCCTGTATATGTTACTAAATTTAAAAAAAACTTTAGTGTTTCTTTTTGGGCCACCTTACCTCGGTGGGATACAGCTGGTTTGTCGAAAGAAGATATATATATATATATATATATCTGTATCTTACTGCATTATTTTTTAGAAAAGTGGTTGTTCAATCGGTTATTAAAAGTATAGACTTTATTATTCTGAATTTTCAGTGATTCTGCCATCAACAGTGAAGAAAATGCACATGTTGGAGAACAACCTATTATTGAGACAGTTAGGTTCTGTTGTGGCATACGAAGAGTATGTTACAGTTTATTCAGTGTATGTCACACTGCCATATAGACCGCCTCCCAACCAACGAACCGGGTGCTAAGGGTTTAACGATCAATTGGGTATCCATCGTTAAATCAGTACCTTGGTTCATTGACCAACCACAGACAAACCGGCCAAAGCTGAAGCCACGTGGTTCACTTGTGGTAAGCTTTTGGCAGACTTGCCTACCTGCTGGTTGAGTACGGTGCACTCTCTCTGGCTTCTGCTTTGCCATCTGTCACCGTCGCGTACACTTATTATTCTATCTGTACACAGTGTACATATTTGTATATAGTGGGTGAAGGCAAAATATACTTTATAATCTGCTGAGTTTGTTTGCTCCAATTCCCATTACGACCAGGTCAGAGGCCATTCTTTACCTGTGTTCGTAATATCTGCTGTATACAGAGTGACAGGTGGTCGTAATATTGACAGTGCCTCATGCTTCATAGTTCGTTTAATTAAGACATGACTTGACCGCATTTTGCCATTTTGCCCTATAATGCAAAATTCGGTAGTAAAATGGATAATATATAAATAACTAGAACATACAAGAGAGAAGCTTACGACGACGTTTCGGTCTGAATTGGGCCATTTAGAAAGTAATAGTGTGTAAATGGTCCAAGTCGGACTGAAACGTCGCCGTAAGCTTCTATGTGTATTCCAGTCACCGTATAGTGTCTTTTTGTACTTAAATATGGAGAATTTTTCATTTGGAGCAGAGAGTTATCAAGTCATAAGTTTAACTCTCTATACACATCGAAATGCGGCTCATCAATATTAAATTGATGACAATCTTCATCTAGGCTGAGCGATTGATTTCTTCGTTTACAGTTGTCTCCAGATTCGTCACTTTCACACACTGTATTGAACTGATAAAGCCACTGGCAGGCGAAACGTCCTCATATTGAAGATCTCCAGGTGTTGCACATGAGTGTTATTCATCATCGTGTCTGTGTTCTATATCATTACTGAGACCATTGTAGATCTTACTTAAAGTGAATGGGAAAAAGGAACTTGGAGTTCTGGTTATCACAAATTTAAAGTTAAGACAGCAGTACATAAGTGTTCTAAAGTTATATTTCAACTTTATATATCATCCTAATCTAATCTAACTTAGAGCTCGCAGGGAGAGTACTGTAAGAGAATATTTTCTCCATGGTTATGAAAAGTGGGAAGAGGGTGCAGGTGAAAGGAATGGGTCATCATTATTCGTGAGTTACCACACCCGCTCAGTTACCTCATGACGGCTTCATGACTCGCCAATTAGCTGGGCGGACTTTGCCATTTCTCCATCAATTGTCACCCATCACGATTGAGAAAGTACCAGTGACGCCATTACTCTCCCAGCTAATGTGATGAGTCTCGGATGATGTATGATGTAGTGAGTCTCGCTCAGATGATCTGGCGAATCTCGTTCAGATGGTGTGGTGAATCTCACTCAAATGTAGTGGCGAGTTTGTCGCAGATAATGATGTGAGTTGTAATTTAAGTGGTGAATCTTGGAAAATCCAGTTTTAGAAACATTAGTGTCAAAATCAGTCGTCGTTCTCTCGTCTAGGTCCCATTAATAGACAGTTTTGTAATGGTTAGATCTATAATGGACAGTTCTGTAACTGACAGTTCTATAATGGATAGTTCTATCTGCGAGAAAAGAGCTTCCAGCTTGTGGTAAACGGATCGAGGATGGAGTTTTCACTAGCATTTGAGCTAAATAAGCCACCCAGGAATTATTTAACTTAATGTAATCCAAGTGAAGTTATCATTCACTGGTTGTTAATAGTCTGGTGATACAGAAAAAAACTTTGGTAAAGGACATTTGTGTATATTTATTGAAGGAGACTTCTCGCCACTAGAGACTTTTTCTAATAATGAAGGCACATGTTGTGAAACGTTTCCTTTAATAACTGATAACTGTCCGGAACTGTACACAAGTCATTTTTCACTTGTATAGATCACTGTTCTATGTGTTTCAAATATGTTATGTTCTTGTGTTATTTGTACATTTATTTCTTTTATTTAGATTAAATAAAAGGGGAGGTGGTAGGAGGTGAGGAAGAAAGTAAGGATGGAGATGATGGAAGAGGTGAGAGGAGGTGAAATGGTCAGAAAGAAAAGAGGGAAATAGGAGGGGGAGGAAATAGATTAGGCAGGTGGTGATGAAGGAGGCAAGGAATGTGGTGAGGGAAGAGGGCAAGGTATATGGGACAAGAGGTGAAGGAAGAGGTGGGGATACTTGCAATAAATAGTATTATAGGAGAAAAGTCTCAATATGGAGAAGAGAGACAGAAGGGAAGGAGAGAGGTGGAATGCTAATATTGGTAAACAAACCGTTCTTTGACTCTTCTGAAGGGCTCTTGATGGAATCTAATTATATCCCATCCTCTAAGGCGCAGTATGACGCCTACGGGTTTAGTGCTACTGCCTCTCATGAATGTAAAAATAATAAAATCAGAGAACTGGTGAAGTTCGAACCCATGGCAGGCGAATCATAAAACTCACAGGCTTCCCATGGGTTCCATTCCCGCTCGTTCAGTTGCTGTCGTGTTATTACGATTTCGTGAGTTGCAATAATAATAATAATATTAATAATATAATAATGTATAATAATTATTAATAATTTAATCACTTAAATTTGACGGTTGTCCCTGTCATAAATGCTACAAATTTTCTGGAAATAGCTATTAGACATAAGTGGATAAAATTTTGAAGACCAAAGCCAAGGATGCTGTATATACAAATGTTTTTGCATCTAGTTGTATGCATACTGGGACTTCAAACCTTCTTTTAGGGTTTAAAGTATTCTTGACCACTGGTTAACAAGTTACATGTAGCTTTCATGACCCTTGTGTAGTTCATAGGTTATAACAGAATTAACCAGTCAGTCTCTCAGACACCTTCAGTTTTTGATAAGCAAACTCGTGTGTATCTAACCAACTTAGTTTTTCATAATATAGACCAAAACTTTATTTACTTAAGAAATACATGGAATCTTGCATTTTATTTTTGTTTAAAAAAAAAAGGTTTTGATGATGTTCTTCAAAAACTAATCTAGAATCCATAAGATATTCGCGAGAAAAAAAGTAGGCTCTTTAAATTTATAAAAAAAAAAAATTAAAGGAAACTTTGAATAATGATATAAGGAAAAATATCTTGATGGAGAAAATGTCATAAGTGACTTCCCACAAGGTTCAGTCCTTCAAACGATATTTATAAATTATATAATTGATTGGCCAATAAGAGTGAACGTGCACATAAATATATTTGCAATTGAGGAAGAAATACTACGCCAAATAAGTAATAATATCTTCTGTAAATCTCCCAAGAAAGACTTGAATCGAACGAGAAAATATAATGAGAGATGGATAAGGAAAATCAACGTAGACGAAAGTTATAAAAAATTAGAGCAAATGAGATAAGCCACACGAAAAATAGTGTGTATGATCACCTCTTTATCTAGCAGTAAATAGATACCTGTAATGGGTGGCATCCTGGGGACGATATACCTAAAGTTATTGAACAATGAAATAACTGAGGTACGACAACAGCTTTTAGGCTGTAAAGTCAATAGCCACTGAAAGTATCTATTCCACATGACAGAGCTCCATGATGTGATGTGCTTTACCTACGTTGCTGATCGGGAAAATATGTGGGGTATTTTCTAATATTTTGTTACTCACCTCAAGGTTGAATGGAAGGTCGTAGATCATTTACTGTGTTTGTTGATCTTTTAAAGAAAAGTGAAGTAGAGTTATTTTGACAACCATTGTGATAAAGTGAAATGAAATGTTGCCTTCTGGCTTTTTTTAGGAGCACAATATACTTTTAGTTCCCAGTGGCATCACAAAGAAAATCTACATATAATCAATTGAGTATTATAAATAGATATCCAAGTTGCTTCCTCAACATGGCCCTACAAATTATAAAAATAATTTTTATCAGGTTAACCCATTAAGGCAGCTGCAAATTGCACACAAAATAAGCTTAGTAATTCCTTATAATAAGGATCTGGAAAACACATCAATGATAAGACGAGAGAAACAATGTTGCCACAACCAAGATAGGTAAAAGAAAAATACTGTAGACGAAAATGTGTTTATAAAATAATTTGAAAGGAACGGATGAGGTTGCTGTCGTCAGATTGGGAGGGACTTGAAAGCCATGAAGGTGGAATGCGAGAGGGCGGCCAGATTCGGGAAGAAATGCTCGAAAATATTTAACCACGCACAGTCGCCGACTTCATTTGGAAGTCACTATCCAGATGAACTATTAAAGTTTCGAATTTTATTTGTTAGTAAATTCATGTCTAGATTTTTGGGGGAAACAGATAAAAGCAGAGGACTCCTACTATATTTCATAGTTTATTTACACTGCTGTATGCAAACGTAACACAAGTGCAGTGCTCTATGGCCCTTGTGGGTTTAGGGCTTAGTTATGACTTTCATAATAATGGAACATAAGTAAATCAGGGAACGGGTGGGGCTTAAACTCATGGTAGGTGTGTCCTAAAACTCCGCTGGCCAGTGTGCTAACCTACCATGAATTCAAACCCATTTGTGTGCAATAGTTTTATTATGATTTCGTGAGTTATAACATAAAGTGTCCTTTTCTGTATCTGGGATCCTGGTTTCTACAATCCTGGTTCTTAAATTTTATGATGTCTGTCCGAAATAAACGTCATCACAGACCTTTTAAAAAACATCTGTGCATTCACCCTGAGTCCTAGCAGACATAAACTAGATCTTTACTTATCTTATTTGGTCAACCTAAAATCACCTTTCTCGTTTTCCGTCATTCTTATCAGCCTAAATGCTAATTATAAATTACCTTACCATAAAGGTAATTTTAAATTTCAGTGCCTGATGCTTGCCTTTTACCCTCAAATGAAGCCACATGAGTTTTAGATATGTTGATGACATATACAAATGTTGAGAGAGAGAGAATAAATGCATTTGTCCCCAGCACCAAATTTAAGGTTGAATGGAAGGGTGAGTGAAAGGTTAAATGAAAGGATTATTTACCGTTCTCGGGTGAATTTATAATTAGTTAAAAACATTAATTCACTTAATATATACAAGAATGAAACACACATGTAATAACATTCTCTATTTTAGTAAACATTCTATTCGAATAAATACAGTTTTATGATAAAATTAATAATAATATTCAGTAAATATAAATAGTATCTCTCACTTTCGTTGCTTATTTACATAATATTTTTACAAAACATAGTTTCTTAAAGAAATCTGAAAAAAAAGAAACTTCGTTTCAAAACTCTCTCTAATTGTTAAATTTTCAATAGTTTATATCTTGTTAATTTATATTGGCACATTTATTACCTAATTTTTTTAATAATAAATTTATGGGTTGGTGCACCTTTTTGTAATTCTGGTTGTCAGGAGTCGAGTCTCAGCTTCTCATAAGTTGCCTGCCTCATGGGCCCGGTTGTACCTATCCCTGTAGCTGCGGATGATGTTACCTGCTGACATCTCATCTAAGTCGTTCCTCATCTGAACTACCCTGAGGCTGAAGAAGCTCTTCTTAACATCACTGTAATTCAATTTGTTTTTAATTTCCATTTGTTCCCACTGTTCACAATCCTCGCTTTTTGCAATCTCTCTCTCATTTTCTGCCTTAGTAAGCTTAATTATTATTTTGTACATTGATAACATAGTTTCCAAAATTTTACTATTAAATTCATTAGGTTTAACTTTTATTCTCTTATTGTAGTTCAGTCCTCTCAGTACTAGGAAAATTATGTAGAATATACATATATACGTCATTTCAAATACGTAAAATTGGTCAATTATCAACAACTCGTTTAAAATTAAGTCCTAAAATTTTCTCTTATACGTTTAAAAATATATATTTTTCATTTATGTTAATGTAAAAATTAATAATTTTGTACCAAAAGAACCTTAGGAAACTTGCCTATATAATATAATTTCCGAAAAAAATATATTTCATTGGGTTTGTTTATTATTAAATTATTGTAAATTCTCTAAATTTAGTTGGATCAGGCTAAATTACATTGCACTTGTTATAATAAGGTTAGGCAAGTTTTCTAAGGTTCTTTTGGTACAAAATTATTAATTTTTACATTAACATAAATGAAAAAAAATCTTTAAACGTACAAGAGAAAATTTTAGAAAGAACTTTATTTTAAATGAGTTCTTGCTAATTGACCAGTTTTACCTATTCGAATCAGTCTCTGGGGCGGCACAGCATTTGTCGTCTTTACAATCCTGGAATATGAAGTCGACCCATCTTTCTCATTTGTACTTATCTCTGTCACAGACTTCGTGGAACTCTAGTAAGTTCGTAAGAAAAAGCTTTCGAAGAACTTGTTGATTGTCTTGAATGAATTTTCCTCTCTTGGTACTTCATCATTATCCGTCGTATTATCTTCTCCATCACTGTGGACAATATGCAAGGGTACAGAAATGTATTTCAACACTTTTTGTCTACCCACTTGTTGGAACATTATTATGAAATTAGAAATTTCCCACATTTCTTATAGTTGTCCTGTTTCTTGTGATCTGAAGATTTTTGCCAGCGGTTCACATAAGGCGTCTGCTTAGTCTCTCTCAGAATCCATGGTGACACTTTCTCAAGTCGCTTGAATATTTTTCAGTCCGTCTGTTTACCGTAACTCTTCTTCTCTTGGCTAATATCTCAGGTTCCACAGTGAACCTCCTTTACAGACTTTGTAATTATCTGTAAGTTTTCGTCTTCTCTTAATTTGCCATATCCTCTCCAATGCTTTTATGAAGCGGTTTAGGCTTGATTTTAGCTTTAGGCACTATGTCATTTTCAGACTACATCTTAACTTCTTTTCTCACCATTATTCATACATGACGTCTCAACTGATTTCTTTGTTTACTGAGGGTCCTCTCTTTCTGTTGTTTTAGCTCGCGATGGTCTTATTTTTTTTGTTTTAACTACTATATCTTTCACTGAACCACAGTTTCTCTCCCACTTCCACTTATCGCTTCTGTTATGAATTTCTCCTTCACCTCCGAGCGCTTCTCAGTTAGACAATCGATCATCTCATTCATTGACTTTACTTCCATTACTCTTTCCCACTGAAACTTAATTCAGGTAAACTTACTTCACTAGTAGTCAAACTTTGCCCTCACTCATTCTTTGCTCCTCTCTAGTGTCACTTCCACCAAGTTGATAATTCGGCTTAGGCCTGTATGGCCAGTGACTGCTAGGTTTGTCAATATATCTGTCATGAGATTGATTATGTGATGATGATCTCAACCTCTTAGCTCTCCTTGTGTCAGGAGCCCCATAAGGTTCCCTGTTTTCTTTGTGTAGTATAAAACGTTAAGTATTCTTCTGCTTTTATTTAGCGCTTTATTTGATTATAATAATAGTATTATTATTTGTGAATAATAATAATAATTTATTGTTATTATTATTATTATTATTACGTTTATATGGAAGCAGTAAAACCATAAAAGCAGTGGATCTGCAGATTTGGAGGTAATAAAAATGAACAGTGAATGAGAAGGGTAGCTCCAAGTCCTTGTATCAAGAGATCATAATTCTTTTTGCATTGGTAGTTTAGCTTCTCCTTACTAATGCCTCAATAACTTTCCTGCTGTGTGTGTGTGCTCACATATTTGTGGTTGCAGGGGTCGATTCATAGCTCCTGGCCCCCGCCTCTTCACTGATTGCTACTAGGTCCTCTATCTCCTAGCTCCATGAGCTTTATCACACCTCGTCTTAAAACTATGCCTCCACTACGTCACTTTCTAGGCTATTCCACTTCCTGACAACTCTATGACTGAAGAAATACTTCCTAACATCCCTTTGACTCATAGGAGTCTTCAACTTCCAATTGTGACCCTTTGTTTCTGTGTCCCCTCTCTGGAACATCTTGTCTCTGTCCACCTTATCTATTCCTCGCAGTATTTTATATGTCGTTGTCATGTCTCCCCTAACCCTCCTGTGTGTGTGTGTGTGTGTGTGATTGAATTAAGGTTGCTTCTTCTCATATCCTGACACACCTTTAATGGGAGCAGAGAGTCTACGTTCATATGGCATTGGTATCTGTAGCTTGTTACAGACGGGAGTGTAGAACTGCTGAGCTTAGTCTCAGTAATTGGATTTCTTTGGTAACTCGCCTGAGCCAGAGCTTCCTAGCATCTACAGCTCGCAAGACTGCCATTCCCACGGTCCCCCTGGTGCGTAGACAATGGCAGACAAGGGGCCTAGCTTCTCCCTACGAGCACCATGAAAGCGGGGAACGTGGCTAGGGCTGGGGACAGTTGGTCCCAGACGATGAGGGGGTACTTGTACCTCCTCCCATGGGAGACATAGGTCTCAGACACTCCCACGACAGGGAGCCAAGGCCGGGTCACCATCTGGAAAAGCCCCGGGCCGGGAGAGTACCGGCAAATCTACAACAACAATTTTGTAACAATGGACTTACTACTTCCAACTAGGTGTTGTGTGGCCAGCAGATGTTACAGTAGTTTTGTACCCTTTTTCACAACGATATTTTGCCTAAGTACGGCTTCTCGTCAGCACTTTCTGGTGTTCTATTCTGTATGGGAAAGTTAGGGTAACGTGAATGAGTTGTCTACTTGTAACTGCAACTAATAGTGTAAATATTGTCATCCATATATAGGGTATAATTAATTTTCTACTCGAGTCGGAGTAGAATGTCAGGTCTAACAGTTTAATTAACATCAGTTTACTGATTTACTGCTGTATAAAGCGGAATTTCTTCATTTGACGACAGTGTTAATGTTATGCTGGAATTTGCTGTTAACCTTTCCTGGGCTTTAAATAATAATTGCTTGAGAGAAAACATTCTGAAGATTTTCAGGTTCATAATTCTTATGGTAAAAAACTAATTTTACATAATTTTACTAATATTACATACTTGTTAGTTATTAGAAAGGAAACTATGTTTTCGTTTTATTAATTCAATATGAATTAAATTTAAACCCAATGAGAAAACCTCTAATTCGGCTTTTTAAAGTTTCTTACTGTATCATTTAACAATTCCCAGGTGTTTGAGTTAAATATTTAATAAGAATTGTACTTCTGTAACTTTAACCTCATTTGACTTTCAAAGTTTATAAAAAAAACACAAAAGAAGTGAATAGTAGGTAGGTACATAATTCTAGCATTTACTGTGGACAAATATTTTTTTTTAGATTTCACTAACCAGTCATATTTTTTTAATTCAAAAATTCAACAAGACATATTTACAAGATTCATGCACATACCTTCAAATTCAGAACAATGAGAGTTATGTTAAAGTATTTAGAGAAAAAGGAATGTCAAATAAGATAGGAGCTGACTTAAATTTTCCTTTTAAGAAAGGTGTCTTGATGCCGGTGAAGGGCTCTTGACTCAAGAAATTGGAGCTCCCCCCTCCTCATTATTTGAATGAAATCTGAATACCTCCTCTTCCATCGGCTTTGTATCTCTCACTCAGAATTACTGCCTTCTGAAAATAAGTATAATTCACAAAGTAGTTTTTTACTTATTTTATGTTACTAAACTAAATTTTATACAAAAATATTTATTAATGAAATGCATAACACTAATTAAATTGCTTAGATTTCGTTTTCATGAATTGTAGACCTCTAAGTTGTTATTGAAACTTAAGACCATGAGCTGTTTTTTGAAATGTTGGCCCATGAGGTGTTGAGGAATGTTATGGTGATACCGAAAATATGTAAAAAAAGACACTTATGTACAGTGCAGGCCATTTATTAAAAGAAAAGCTTCGCCACGATTGGCTTCTTCAGTCCTAATGAATTGAAGAAGCCACATAAGTGTGTTTTTTCATAAGGTGTTACCGACTCGCAACCCTAGAGGATAATACCAAAGGGGAGGCCTATAAGCTAGCACAGAAACGTAGGCTTATGAGTTGTTAGCAGAACGTAGGCTAATTAGTTATTAGAACGTAGGCTTCTAAGCTGTTGTTGAGATGTGGGTCAGCGTTGCAAATTAGGGCGAGACTGTTCAGTTCTCATCACTGTGTACTTGTGTGTGTGTGTATGTATGCACATATATATTTATTACAGTCGGCCGTCTCCCACTGAGGCAGGGCGACCCAAAAAGAAAGAATATCCCCAAAAAGAAAATACTTTCATCATCATTCAACACTTTCACCACACTCATACATAATCACTGTCTTTGCAGAGGAGCTCAGATACGACAGCTGAGAATTGTCCCTCCCAGCTGTCACTATCCCAGACCCCTCCTTTAAAGTGCAGGCATTGTACTTCCCATTTCCAGGACTCAAGTCCAACTAAATCAATTAACTGGTTTCCCTGAATCCCTTCACAAAATGTTACCCTGCTCACACTCCATTAGATCGTCATGTCCCAAAAACCATTCGTCTCCATTCACTCCTATCTAACACGCTCACACATGCTTGCTGGAAGTCCAAGCCCATCGCCCACAATACCTCCTTTACCCCTTCCATCCAACCTTTTCTAGGACGACCCCTACCCCGCCTTTCTTCCCCTACAGATTTATACGCTGTCCAAGTCATTCTACTTTGATCCATTCTCTCCAAATGACCAAACCACCTCAACAACCCCTCTTCAGCCCTCTGACAAATACTTTTAGTAACTCCACACTTTCTCCAAATTTCCACATTCCGAATTTTCTGCATAATATTTACACCACACATTGCCCTTAGACAGGACATCTCCACTGCCTCCAGCCTTCTCCTCGCTGCAGCATTTGCAACCCATGCTTCACACCCATAAAAGAGCGTTGGTACCACTATACTTTCGTACATTCCCTTCTTTGCCTCCATGGATAACGTTTTTTGTCTCCACAGATACCTCAACGCACCACTCACCTTTTTTCCTTCATCAATTCTATGGTTAACCTCATCCTTCATAAACCCATCCGCTGACACGTCAACTCCCAAATATCTGAAAACATTTACTTCTTCCATAATCCCTCTCTCCAATGTGATATCCAGTTTTTCTTTATTTAAATCGTTTGATACCCTCACCACCTTACTCTTATCTATGTTCACTTTTAACTTTCTACCTTTACACACACTCCCAAACTCGTCCACTAACCTTTGCAACTTTTCTTTAGAATCTCCCATAAGCACAGTATCATCAGCAAAAAGTAACTGTGTCAACTCCCATTTTGCATTTAATTCTCCATAATTTAATCCCACCCCTCTCCCTAACACCCTAGCATTTACTTCTTTTACAACCCCATCTATAAATATATTAAACAACCATGGTGACATTACACATCCCTGTCTAAGACCTACTTTTACCGGGAAGTAATCTCCCTCTCTCCAACACACCCTAACCTGAGCCTCACTATCCTCATAAAAACTCTTTACAGCCTTCAGTAACTTACTACCTATTCCATACACTTGCAATATTTGCCACATTGCTCCCCTATCCACTCTATCTGTCCACTCTATCTATACTGTTCACATATATGCTTCACTGTAAACACTTGATCTACACATCCCCTACCCACTCTAAAGCCTCCTTGCTCATCTGCAATCCTACTCTCTGTCTTACCTCTAATTCTTTCAATAATAACCCTGCCATACACTTTACCTGGTATACTCAGTAAACTTATTCCCCTATAATTTTTACACTCTCTTTTATCCCCTTTCCCTTTATATAAAGGAACTATACATGCTCTCTGCCAATCCCTAGGTACCTTCCCCTCTTTCATACATTTATTAAACAAAAATACCAACCACTCCAGCACTATATCCCCCCTGCTTTTAACATTTCTGTCATGATTCCGTCAATTCCAGCTGCTTTACCCCCTTTCATTCTACGTAATGCCTCGGCACCTCCCCCACACTCACATCCTGCTCTTCTTCACTCCTAAACGATGTTGTACCTCCTGGCCAGTACATGAAATTACCGCCTCCTTTTTCATCGACATTTAAAAGTTCCTCAAAATATTCCCGCCATCTACCCAATACCTCCAGCTCTCCATCTACTAACTCCCTACTCTGTTTTTAACTGACAAATCCATTCGTTCCCTAGGCTTTCTTACCTTGTTTATCTCACTCCAAATTTGTTTCTTGTTTTCAGCAAAATTTCTTGACAGAGCCTCTCCCATTCTTTCATCCGCTCTTCTTTTGCACTCTCTCCACCTTTCTTTTACTCTCCATATACTCTGCTCTTCTATTAACACTTCTGTTTTGTAAAAACCTCTCATAAGCTACCTTTTTCTCTTTTATCACACCCTTTACTTCATTCCACCACTCACTCCTCTTTCCTCCTGCACCCACCCTCTTATAGCCACAAACTTCTGCCCCACATTCTAATACTGCATTTTTAAAACTATCCCAACTCTCTTCAACCCTCCCCCACTACTCATACTTGCACTAGCCCACCTTTTTGCCAATAGTTGCTTATATCTCACCCTAACTTCCTCCTCCCTTAGTTTATACACTTTTACCTCTCTCTTACTTGCTGTTGCCATTTTCTTTTTGTCCCATCTACCTTTTACTCTAACTGTAGCTACCACCAAATAATGATCTGATATATCCGTTGCCCGTCTATAAACATGTACATCCTGAAGCCTACCCATCAACCTTTTATCCACCAATACATAATCCAACAAACTACTTTCCTTACGTGCTATATCATACCTTGTATATTTATTTATCCTCTTTTTCATAAAATATGTATTACTTATTACCAAACCTCTTTATACACATAGCTCAATTAATGGTTCCCCATTTACATTTACCCCTGGCACCCCAAATTTACCTGCTACTCTCTCCCCAATATTTTTACCCACTTTAGCATTAAGATCCCCAACCACAATTACTCTCTCACTTGGTTCAAAACTCCCCACACACTTCATTCAACATTTCCCAAAATCTCTCTTCTCTCATCTACACTTCTCTCTTCTCCAAGTGCATAAACACTTACTATAACCCACTTTTCACATCAAACCTTTATTTTACTCCACATAATCCTTGAATTTATACATTTATATTCCTTCTTTACCTGTCGTAACTGATTATTCAACATTATTGCCACTCCTTCTTTAGCTCTAACTCTATTTGAAACCACTATATATATATATATATATATATATATATATATATATATATATATATATATATATATATATATATATATATATATATATATATATATATATATTATTATATATATTGCTCGTGAGGCTAGTACACCAAACGGGAGTAGAATGAAATTAGCTCAGAGGCACCCACACCACGGTATGTTCTCGGATCAAGGTAAAACGCATACTCTGCTGTGTGCTTGGTTCATGAAGGATTGCGTGGTCCCATGGGTTAGTGTGTCATGTGTGATTTTCGCTCACCATGAGGCGGGCTAAAGCGACATGGGTTCGAATCCTCGGCTAGTCGCAGTGTTATATTTATATATATATATATAATATTATCTATTTTTACATATCCACCTGTATCTTTACTTATCCACACTCTCCCTTCTTAATTTCTGTCTTTTCCAATATATTTTATTTTTGTTCTTTGCTATCTTTTCCCCCTCAATTCTCTTTCCATTTACTTCAGCGCCTTTTTTTTTTTTTAATTCCTCGGTCTTTATCTCATTTCCCTATATTTTTCATTTTCTCCACTCCTCTTTGATGCTTCCCTCTCTGCTGAACCCTTTGTAAATGTCACGCAGTTATAGTTTTTTTAACAGCATCGTTTTATCTTCCCACAAACTCGTTTTTACTTTTATCCCTTTCTACTTCGCTCTTCTCTTTTTTTTCTTGCATTTTCACCTCCATTCTTCTATTTCTCTCCTTCCCCATCTGCAACATATTCACAGCTACACGTTTCTCATCTCAGAGGCGCAAGTTTGCCATTATTATGTTAATACTGGCGCAGTTGAGGCCGGGGTGTGCATGGAGTGTAACACAGGACTCTCTTGATTCTCGAAGTCTTTGTCTAGCAAGTCGGCGGCTTGCTGAGATTCTCTCACAATGATGAAGGCTTCAACAACACTGTAGCGGTGACCTTACTTTATAACCTATCTTAAACAATGATATATATATATATATATATATATATATATATATATATATATATATATATATATATATATATATATATATATATATATATATATATATGTCGTGCCGATTATGTAAAACTGATCAAATAGCAAGGACTTATTTAAAATTGTCCTTTCTAAAATTTTATACGTTTAAAGATACATTTTTTTCAGTTACGTTAATGTAAAAATTAATAATTTTTTATCAAAAGAAACTTAGAAAACTTATCTAACTTTATTATAACTAGCGCAATTTAATTTAGCCTAATCCAATTAAATATATTTTAAATAATTTTACATTAATAATAAACAAACACATTGAAAAATATTTTTTTCGTTAGGTTCAGAATGATTTTTACGAAATTATTACATACACACCTCTTCAAGAGGGGATCCTTGACATGGCGAAGAGGCTCTCGGTCTAAGGAATTAGACCCTTTGGTCTCCTTCCTCAGACCGAACCTAATTAACCCCCAATCCTCCCTTTCCTATGCTATCCTCCCCATCCCCCTTTTTTCCTTTCCTCCCCCCCCCAACCCTCCCTTTTCCCCATCCCGTTTGTAGCCTCTGGGGTCCTCCCCTCTGGCATTATGGTTTCTTGGGAAGTGTGCTGGGGTTCATCCTGCTCCGTGAGGTTCCTTGGGTGTGATGTATGATGTAGTTTGCTGTGGAATCTGAATTATCTAGAGGCGCCCTGCTGCCCTCCCAGATTTCCGAGATGTAGGGGAAGTGTCCTGCAGATGATGAGTGTATCTCCAGAGGCTGCCTATCGGTTCTGAGAGGTGGCAGCCGAAGGAAGTATGCTTTGTTGTGGGTTTCCGACCGCCCTCTCTTTTGTCCTTTTGTCTGCTGAGGTGGCTCGGTAGATGTGAGGTTGCTATCCCAGAACGCTGGTTTACTGGCGTGAAGGGTATGACATGGGTAGTGCAAGGGTGTGGTATGGCCCTTTCATGCCTTCTAGTGACTGTCCCTCCACTGTCCCTCTTTTTTTTCTTTCTTTCCTTTTTTTTTCCTTAAAAATAAGAAGAAAGTACCTTCATCATGGAGTCTTCGTTCCATGATAACCTTTCTCCTCTCAGGCCCCTTTTTGTTACCATCCTGTTCTGACCCGGCTTCGTTATTGGACCATTCTCCAGACTCTTCCCAAACCCCTATACCTTCTGCTGGTGATGCTCAAGGTGCCGAGGCTCCACCCATTTCTTCTAGTGCCTCTTTCACACCTTTAACTATTTGTCCAACTTCACCGAATAGGGTGTGACGGTTTTTGGATAGCTCACCTACCTCAGGTCAGGCTGCCTGTGGTACTATGCCTAAACGTTCCAGACTATTTGCTGACGACGGGTCTTCGATGTCTGCTCATTCCACCCAAAAACGACATACACAACACCCACTTCCTTTACGCACCATGTTTACAAGTACCCAGTGGACTAAGTACTTTTTCCTTCAACCAACTTCTCCAACTGATTATCTTTCTGGTAATCTCCAACTGATTATCTTTCTGGTAAAGCTCTTTTATGATACTATCGCCAAAATATGTCATTTCACGCTCTTCGAAGTGGTGCACGCATCTTTACAGTTCAGAATGCAGAACAAGCTCATTATCTTTCCCATCTTACTTCCATTGATATCATTCCAATCACAGTTCACAACCACGCTAATCTCAATTCTTGCGGTGGTATTGTGGTTTTACCGCATACCATTGGGCAGAGTGATTTTCTGTATTGCAGTGATGATGTTTTGGAGCAATTAGCCTTTCAGGTCCTTCCTATTCTCAAAGTGGCTACATATGTTCTGTCAGCTCGTGGGCAGAGGTGCTTTCCCAGTAACATTGCCCACTTAACCTTTGACTGCCATGAACTCCCATCCTCCGTTTATATCTCTGGCCATCGCCTAGAGGTCCATAAAGTGGTCCCTACTCCCCAATAGCGTCAAAATTGCTGGTGTTTTAGACACCCTACTAAATACTGCAGATCTGCGGCGGAGTGCCCTGTCTGCGGTGCCTCAGATCATTCTGATACATCTTGCAGTCTTTCCACCACTTGTCTCAATTGCAATGAACCTCATCCTTTTTTTCCCCACCAATGTCAGGTCTATCTTAATGAATGTGAAATCCATTGTCTTAGGGAGAGCGAAGGCCTTACTTATGCTATGGCTCTGTCTCGAGTCCGCTTTCAGGGAAATCTTCCTCGTGTCCCTTATTTGACAGTAGCTAGGAGACCTCCAATCTTGGCGGTCTTCCTGCCTACTAGCTCCTCGGTGTCATGTCTTCCAGGGTCAACCCCGGTCTCTAATTCTTTTGTGGTTTTAGCCTCTGAAACCCCCACCTCCTTACATACTCCTACCTCTACTTCTCGCTGGATACTTTCTCAGTCTGTAAAGCCTCGCACGCCTGCATCCTCTTTGTGCCTATCACCTGCGAAGCTTTAGCTGTCTCATAAACCCAAGTCTATTCGCATTCCTCCGGTGCTTACAATTCCCCAACAGTTTTCCTTTTCGGCCTCAATGCCTAGTTTTCACCCTCCCTTCTAACTCTCACACGAGGGTGCAGGTTCACTCCATCTCGTGTGGTTCCCTCTTCTCCTGTTCTTCCCAGATTTTGTCCCCAGTAGCCTTTCAGCCTCCTTCCTTTCCTGTTCCTGCTTTCACACATCTCCAGATTCATACTCCCTCCCCTCTCAGACCTCTTTGGTTCCCTCCATAGTCTCCCGATCTCTACTTGCTCTACCTCACCTGTCTCTGAAGTCATGGTATTGGCATCTTATCCGCTGAGACACTAGACGCTATCTCCGACTATATTGCAGAGACGAAACCCTCGATGGGCACCAGCATGCCTCCTTCAACCCCCTTCTTATTTTTCACAACCCTTGCAGCAATCTTTTCCTTCACAACATTCTGATTCCTTGCTTACACGCTTTGCGTTTCCTCAACATTTTGACTTTACTGACCCTAATAGCTCATAGATTTTATCGCTTCTTATTGTTGGCATACCTGTCTTTGTGAATAATGACTTACTTACAATGAAATATTTGTGGCCTCAGGGGTAATTGGGGAGAGCTCCAGGTGTTGCTCTCCCAGTTTTTCCCAGTATGTGTCGGGTTACATGAGCCTAAAATTCGTTCAGCTGTTATTAGTCCCGTTTTGGGCTATGTGCTGTTGCATTCTTCTCATCCATTTCCTGATGAATCATTTAATGAGTGTGTATTTCTTGTGCGCGCTGGTATACATTGTCATCAGGTCTTTGTTCGTTCTTTGCTGAATTATACTACAGCCCGTATTTATTTGCACAGATGGTATACAGTTTGCTCCGTATATCTCTCCCCTCCTCGTGGATTCTGTATCTTTGATATTGTGTTTTTGATTTCTCTACCGCCGCCCAAGTTGTTAGGTGATTTAATGCTCACCATCACCTATGGGGAGGGTCCCACTGTGACTCTCATGGTGTGATCAGTTGGAGACTCTTCTCGCTTCTCATTCTCTTCATGTTTTAAATATGGGTGGTCCCACCCATTTCGACTTTCACACTCAGTCTCTCTCTTGCATTGATCTTTCTATCTGCTTCTCATCAATTGCACTTGATTATGCTTGGTCTGTTCTCCTGGATTTGCACTGCAGTGCTCACTTTTCTATTCTTCTTACTTCTACTATATATTCCTGACTGCCTCGTAGCCCCCGTTGGCAATTTGGATGAGCGAATTGGGACTTATACTCTCATCTTACCGCTTTTTGTGGGGACTCTCCTTTGTTCTCTATTGATGAGCTGGTGCACCAGTTTTCGACCTTAGTTTTGACTTGGGCATCATGTTCTATTCCTCAAACCTGAGGCAAGCATTCTCAGACCTTCGTGACTTGGTGGTCTATTGTGTGTGCATTTGAAACTTGCTGTGTTGGGACGTTATTGACATAATCGGACCTCAGATCATTTTTTTGTAATTTAAGTGGGCAAGGGCAGTCGCTCGCCACATCGTATGCACTTCTTGGCAAGACTACATGTCTACCATTACCTAGACTTACCCTATGTGTGCGGTTTGGAAGTAGGTACGGAAGTTGTGTGACATGTACACTCTGGACCTAGCTCTTGTTTTGAGGGTTGCTAGTGTTAGTGTTGTGGAACCTCTTGAAGTTGCCCTGGAAATCACGAACTATCTTGTCTGTGTCTCCCAAGGGCTTCACCTATGACTGTTTCCTGGTAGCAGCCTTCCTTCAGGATGCGATTGACTGAATTTCCCATTGGGCCACTTCTCATGGATTTAATTTTTCTAGTACGACAACCCATTTCATTACCTTCACTAGACATCCTCTTGTCCCAGATATTCCATTGTATTTACACGGCTCACGTATTCCAGAATGTGATACGGTCAAGTTTCTTGGCATTTTCTTCGATCGCCAGTTGACATGGAAACCTCAAATTTCCTCTTTGAAGGCAGCTTGCCATCGTTCATGGGGAGCAGATCGCCAGATTCTTCGTTTGCATTCCACCCTAGTCTTGTCCAAGCTGGATTATGGCGACCAAGTCTATTCTGCAGCTTCTCGTACCACTCTTTCTAAGTTAGATCCCCTTCATCATCAGGATCTACTTTTATGCCTTGGTGCCTTTCGTTCATCCCCTGTTGAAAGCCTCTATGCTGAGGCGAATGTTCCTTCCTTTGCTGATCGTTGTGATGCTCATTGCCTTCATTACTTTGTCCGCTCTCATGACCTTCATGTTCCGTCTACATATAGGTTGGTCTCTGACGTTAGTAGAAGCCCATTATTTGTTCGATGCCCCTGCTTACTCCAACCATTTTCTCTTCAACTTCACTTACTCAGGTCTTCTCTCCAGTTGCCTCCCTTGTATGTTTATTTAGCGTCTGTCATTTCCCTTCCTCCTTGGGAAGTGTTCCCTGAAGATGTCCAAGGTAATTTGTTAGACTCAGCTAGTATTTTTACCACTGAGTTGTATGCCATCCTCATAGAGCTTCACCGTATTACATATGTCTCCTTTAACGTTTGTGATCATTTCAGATTCCCTCAGTGCTTTACAAGCCATTAAACAATTTGATTCCCTTCATCCGTTAGTCCTTCGTATTCAACTATGGTTGTGCTTTGTGACTAGCAAAAACAAAAACGTCGTTTTCTGTTGGGTCCCTGGACACATTGATGAGCAGGGAAATGAACGAGTGGATGCTGCTGCGTGGTCAGTGGTGCATGATCTTCTGGTTTCCTATAGAGGTATTCCATTCAGAGATTATTTTCCACTTTTCTCTGCCGTCTTCACGGCTGTTGGCAACAACGGTGGTCGGATATGCACCATAACAAATTGCTCTCTATTAAACCCCTTTTAGGTTTGTGGCCATTTTCTTACCACCATTGCCATACTCGGGAGACCGCACTCTCCCATCTCCGCATTGGTCATACTCGCCTTACCCATGGGTATCTCATGGAACGACACCCTATTCCTCTCTGTGAGGTTTGTCGCGTACCTATTTCGGTTCTTCACTTTCTTGTGGATTGCCTGATTTACCAGTGAGTTTGCAGGATTTACCTCCAACGATGCCACCGTCCTACCACTCTTACCTTATCTTCCCTTCTTGACTTACAAGCACTTTTTGACCTTTTGTCAGCAACTGATTTACTATACAAATTTAGTCACATAGCACTTAGCGTCCCTTCCAGCCCTTTTCTCCCCTCACCTCTGATCCCCTCTCCACCTTGCTGTTTATAGCCCCTGCACTATTTTCTGCCCCGCAGTGCTTTATGACCCTTGTCAGTTTAGTGCTTGGTTTGATTATAATAAAAATAATATTGCATTCACAAATTTTCGCTTGCCTTATTTAGCAAGAATGGTGTTGCTATTTAAGCCAAAATCGCAAGTTTTTACCCGTTCGGCATGACTTATATATATATATATATATATATATATATATATATATATATATATATATATATATATATATATATATATATATACACATACACATACACATACACACACACACACACATGTTTTGTACGCTGGCTGTCTTCCACCGAGGCAGTGACCTAAAGAAGAAGAAACACTTTTTTCCATCACTAACTATAGCACTGTCTTGCCAAAGGTGTGCCAACGTTACAGTTCAGATGCCCCTCCAAACGGCAATATATCCCACATCCCCATTCTTCAGACACTGTACTTTCGATCTTCAGGACTCTCATCCGGTTAACCGGACTTTGTAATCAATGGTTACTAAGAAAATGTGAGTATTTAGTAACCCTTCATCTAAAATTAAGGATTCATTTGACTTGACTACTTTCCAATTTATTTGATCCTCAGATTTGAACATTTTCTTACTAGTGTTAAAATATTTAATATGGTTAATCTCTCCCACCTAACCGCGCACAACACTGCTCTCATTTCCACTCCTATAATGCTCTTTTATTTTCAATTGCATGTTTATTCAGTTTTATTTAAATTTGACTTGTATAAAAATTTTCGGGACATTGCTTGTTCATGGATTTAGTCTTGACTGCTAATCCGGTGGTGTAGTATTTAAATGTTTCATTAATATTCATCAATAACACAAGTTCATTATTTGTTTTAGCACTGATTATTTACTAAATTATTTTAAAATTCGGGTCTGATCAATTTGATATGAATTTCTGATAGCAAAAGGACTGATGAAGTGAACCCTTCACGCAAATGAAGACCACTAAAATATTTGTTTTTTCTTTTCATATATTACTTAGATACTCAGCGTAGGTTCTCAGAATTTTTGATGTTGCTTCTATTTTTTTCTTGATGGTATAGACCAGAGAATTAGTGTATGACCTTGATTTTTTTATTGTTTTTGCGTGAATATTATCAATACAGTTAACTAGTGCATCAGAGAAATTAGCTTTATCTTAGGTTACCTAGTAGCATTTTAAGTGTTTTACATATAAGAGCTGCACCCGTGAGGGTCATTCAGTTCAAGGAGTCTTGTGGACTTCTTGCAATATGTTTATTTCGTCAAATAAATAATGTTATAAAAAAAATGGAGACATTGAAACATAAAATTATAAAAATACCGAATACTTAGACCTCACTCAGAGGTCTTTTATAAATTATGTGCAAGAATCTTATAGGAAAGGCAAATCATATGGCCTAAGTCAGGTTATATGACGAAAATCTTGGCCAGGAACAAGCAACTTTAACTCAGTTACAGCATCAGGCTTCCATTAGCCTTGCGAGATTTGGAAATGTCTGTTTTCTTTTCACTTCAGATCCTCCATATAAACTGCTCAAGAAAGGGGAATTGATAACATCAGGTTTCCACTTACCCTGGAAAATATTGAAAATAATATGTACATATTCTCTTTTGTACAGATACACTGGAAGATATGACCAGTAAAAGGAAAGAGCATGAGGTTTCCACTGGCCTTGCGAGATGCTGAGTTGGTATGCATTCTCTTTCCCACAGATCCGAGAAGAAGTTGGTCAGGACAAGGGACGCGATAGCATCTTATTTCTACCTGGGTTGTCTTTCTTACAGAGCTCTCGGATAAGTTGGTTGGGAAACGAAGTGACAGTATCAGGTTTCCACTGGTCTTGAGAGATATTACAATTGGTACGTCTTCTTTCCCACAGAACCACCAGAGAAGCTGGTCATCTATAACGGTGACGGTGTTGTCGTCAGACGTAAAATCGGCCCTGTCAACGAAGGCACTCCACTGACCCTTTCCTGCGTCGTCATGGGAGGTGAGTAATGGGAAATTGTTTATCAGGATGGGTTCTGGATTACTCGGTTGTAGGTTATGTAGTGGTCTAATGGTTGCGAGAGGTGTGTGGGTTGGTGTGAGATATTGGGTTAATTAATTTATTACTGTACTGGGTTAGTCTGAAGTGGGTTATAATCTGGTGTGTTCGATGGGTAGTTAGTGGGATGGTTGGTAGGACAAACAGTGGGTTAGCAGTTTCTAGACAGGATTTTATGTCGAAAACTTACTGAAAGATCTAGCTAAATGATATCTGCTTATTCATTCTTTCTTGGAAGAAATATATATATATAATAATAATAGATTTGATATGCAGAAATTTGTTGACGGAAAACAGAATCTTTTGCCGCTAGTAAGTGTGTGTGCTAGTTAATAGATATTTCGTAAAGATATATTTTCTCTAAAAATATTTAATCTACTTTTCTCTACGACACCTTTAAAATTATCTGGCTTATTATCGTAATGTGGCGCCCTCTTCTACTTGTCTGCTAATTTACTGTCTCAAAGAGTGTCCCTAATTTTTTTCCTAAATGGATTTTGTTCTTCTGTTCATTCTTTTGAAACCCATGGTGCCATCTCGTCTGATCTCAATACTTTTGACACACATGGTGCCATCTCGTGTGATCCCGATACTTTCGAAACCCATTCTGCCAACTTGTATGATTTCAATTCTTTTTAAACCCATTGTGCCATCATCTATGATCCCAATGATTTTTCTTGTAGATATTTAGAAGTATTCTCATAACTTCCTCTTCAAGTATTTTAATTTTCGAAGATAAAATGTATGAAAAAGAAGGTTTTTTAATTATTTTAATTTCAATTGGCTGTTTTGTTCGGAAATCTATTGCATTCAAAGAAGTCTTTTCTGCAATTACACTCTGAAATTCCTGAATAATACCTCGCAGTTTTTTCCTTGTTCTTCAGTAATTGTATTTTCGCTAATAATTCTTTGTATTTTGTATTTCACATTTATTTCTAACATAGTTGAATAAAAATTGCCCTTGTATATTCAGTTTCTTACATCTGTTTTAACTTCAAACATCACGATATTTTATTCTAGCTTGTTTGAACCTCTGGAAAGTCAGTAGGTTGGAACACCTCTTATTAAGCTAGTCCTTTCTTTTCCCTGTCTCTTAGAACATTTCAATAAAGCAATATTTTTCTCATTTTATTCAATTCATCTCAACACAGATTGATTCCATTTAAATTTATTTTGTCGATATATTTGTATAAGCCATTTTTATCTATAAAATTTTATTTTATTTTCTCTAAAATTTCATCTTAAATCATATCAATTTATTTTCCATTTAATCATTCCATTTTGTATTTATCTTTTTCCCTCTCATGAGTTTTTCACTTGCATTTTTTATTTCCCTTGCCCTCAAAAATAGCATTATTTGTGCTTTGGTTTTACATTACTGTATCTTGTATAGTTTTGTTTTATAATTTTTTCCATTTACACTTCCTGCTTTTTCTCTGTTTCTAATCCACTCTGAGTAATTTCTTTTGAAGTAAATATGTTTTTCTATTTTGGTTTCACGTAAACACAGTGTCAAGTTCCTTCATGTTAATAACTACTTTAAACTTAACCATATCTTGTCTGTATAAGGTTCTGTTGTCTCCTTGCTATTCGACTGAAGAAGGCTACTGCAAACGTTTCAGCAATAAAGATAACTAACCGTTGCACATGTCTCGCTCATCTACTTGTCAGTATTATATACCATTTGCATAAGTCGTTCGTAAGTTCCAAATGATATACCTACTTAAAATGTACTTGTCTCACTGTTTCACATATTTTACATTTCATTTCGTTTGTTTACTGTCTGTCCTGTAATTATTTTCTTGAGAAGCCATTTGATAAGTGGGTACAATCTTTCACTCTGTTAGAACTTTTCGTCTTTCATTTTTTAGTTAACAGAAGTACTTTATATACCCTTGTTTAATACTGCCTTCTCTATTAGTCTTATGTAACAAATAAGTGCTAATAACCTTCCTGTTGTTTCGTGTTCCTATTCTCTCTAGCAGTTCATCCTCATGCCTCTCCTGAGTTTAATCGGGGTTGCCTGTTCTCATCATCATCATATATTCCCATTTGTCTATATCTTATGTTCTTGAGTGCTGAAATCTAATAAACAATTTGTTTTCTCACTCATAAAGAATATGAGACAATATCGTCACTGGAACAGTCACAAATAACCCGCACATAAGAGACTGAAACTTTTGACGACGTTTCGGTCCGACCTGTATTAACAGTCAATAGTTAATGGCCTAAGTCAGACAAAAACGTCTTCATAGCCTTCATTTTCCTATGTGCGGGATATTTGTGTATTTTTCCTACTGATTTGTTCCATTTATTTGTCTATTTGTTTGTTCTCAACTTGATATATTTTTCACCTCACCTATCAGAAATATTTTTTTTTCTGTCAACTCTTTCTATAAATGTGCTAGAATTATTTGAGTTTTCCGTTTTTATCACGAAACTAATGTCAGCTCTAGCTGTAACTTCCTTAGCTAATACCAACTAGAACATTCTTTTAGTACTTTTCGTCTCCTTTTCATAGTTTATTTACTTAACATTATCTGAGCTATCTAGAGCTAGCTACATCCTTGTTCTTTTTATTAATTTAGCATTATTATTCTTGCATAAATGTTTCATTTCTCTTCTCATAATTTTGTCTTGAATTTTTCACTACTTCTGTTTTAGTTTTGAAAATTTCTTTCTCCATATCGAAGTTTCCAACCGTTTCTTCCTATCGTTTCCGTTTTTTTTTTTTTCTATATTTGTTTTAATATAAAATCATTTGTTTCTTGTTTCATTCGTGGTAAAGAAGCATATCTTTGTGTAGGTCTGCTGCCCTTCGATATATTCTTACTCTTCTTTCTCCTCTCTCGCAGCCTTCTTCTTTTCCTCTTTTTCGAGAACGACACACACAAAACTGATTAAAAACTTCTCTCTAAACACCCACCAAAGGCTCGTTCTTCCGCATTTGTTGGCTGTGTGAAATCCCTTCAATTGCGTCTTCTTCAACTTTTCCTAATACTCAAAAGCGCTTGGGAAATCAACACCAGAAGCAGAAGCCGTTGTTAAGCAGGTGCCCAAGCAGAAGTAAAAGAAGCAGCAGATCTCCCAGCAGGAGCCTTAACCAAAAAAATCAGTTATTGCTGCATACGTAAAAGCAGTCTCAGCTGAAGCATCAACGGCTGTAACTTAAGTAGCACCAGCAGCATTAACATTCTCAGTAACAGCTTCCGAATAGTAGCAAGATCAGCAACACTTTTAGTACCTGTAGTATTAGTAACCCCATCAGGATCAACCGTTGCTTTGTTGCAGTAGTAGCAATAGCATCAACAGCAGGGATAGTAGTAGCTGTTAACATAGAATCAGTTGTAATAGTAATAATGGTGGCAGCAGTAGTAGTATCAGAAGTAAGAACAGCAATATTAAGAAAGATACCAGTAGTAGTAACAGTTGTAGTAATAGCAGCAGTTGTGTTAGCAGAAGCTGCAGTAGTAGTAGTAGTAGAATCAGAAACAGGAAAACCAATAGCAGCAGCAGCAGCAGTAGTAGCAGTAGTGTTTAGCAGTAATGTGAGGATCAGCAGCTGGAGCACTAGCGATAAGATGTTCTTACTACTATTAGTCGTCTAATAACAGAAGCTGCAGCAGCAGCAGTAGTAGTAGTAGTAGTAGTATGAACAGCACTAGTAGCAGCAGTATCAGCAACAGTAGTAATGCCACAGATCAGCAGCTGGAGCAGTAGTGTTAAGCAGTGTATGAGGCTCAACAGCGGGAGCAGCAGCATCACTGAGTTTCATATTCCACTGCTGCCAATTACTGAGCCAGATCACCTGTCAGCGAGACAGTAAATCAGCCATCGACCCCACACACACATTTCCTCTTTTCTCCTGACCACCACCGCAATCACCCAGTTACTCCAACCAACCAACCAACCAACCAAACCATACCACGGGTGGGGTTCGAACCCGCGGTCAGAGTGTCTCAAAACCAACCAACCAACCAACCCAGACCAGAACCCACCCCTCCACCACCCCACCATTCTACCAAAGCAAGGAGAAGCTACTCTGATCTCAAACTTTTACAAAACGGAATATAATTTTCCATTCTTTTCTTGCTACACTTCCACATTTTTCAAGCAAGGATAGGCTGAAGGATCAGAAAGTTTAGCTAGAGACTTCCCTGCAGGGGTGCTGGAGAAAACAATTCAATTTTTTCCCCTAAAAGGTGGAAAGAAGAGAGGGAAGGGGAATACATGATATGGAACATGCATTTTTTTATGTTCCAGTAAAAATTATTTTTATAATAGGGAAACGGTAAATCCGTAGGAGTCATGCCAGCGTCTGTGGAATGAGAGGTGATCAGGTTTGATCTGAGTAAAAGGATGGTTACTTTAATTTCTTGGATCAAGTGATAGTTGCCAGTATCAAGGGTCCCACTTGAAGGATATCATACAGATTAACACACAGTGGAGAAACTTTTGTAGGAGTTAAACAACATAAAAGTTTGAGAAATGCTATGAAGATCAGCCTCTCTTTTAAAGTCGTCGTCTTTATATTATTATTGCTATTATTATGGAGGTGTATTTACCTATTTGCTATTACCGTTTTGTGATTCTCTCCTCAACGTCTTTGGCAGGAGCGAGAGTAGCGCATCCGTCCCATGATTACCGGCTGAAAAATCAATCCTCCGCTAGTCCTTGCACTGAATACCTTCACGGGTTTAGCGTTTCACTTTATAACAAAATATTACCTGTTTTTACCTTCTGGAGAAAATCTTTACTCGTATGTCCCAACTTCAGTATTTTTTTTCCTTACATTATCCCCCACTTTTCACTTTTAGTGGAAAATTAGCAAAACTAAATATGCATCCTACAACTACGGTGACTTCCTTCATTTAAAATTCATCAGAGTATAAAGATTTTTAGCTGTGCAGAAGAGGCATTCTCAAGGTATCACATGGAAAAAAACTACACAATATTTAAATATAAAAATAGGCAAATTGTTACCTAGATTTTACAATAACATCCTGACACTTTATAAAGTGATGTTCTCCAGTGCTGCAAACTTGGATCTGCTAAAAATAGGTCTTCCCAAGATCTATAAAATTGGGCATATTTTTTTTAAGTTTTATGCAACTTAGGCTTCCTTGAAGACAATTATACACCAAAGTTTTACCGATGAGAAGACGGGTTCTCGGGTTACAACAATGAATCTTCGAAGGACGAAAGAAAAATACTTTCCATTACCACAATAGGTATCCCCAAGAGAGCAAAACCTAATTGGCTTAGCCATGATTTTTCCCCTCTCTGTATCCACACTCTTTTTATATTATCTCTTTTTCAAGTGATCTACTAACTCCTTATTTATAATCCCTAAACAAAGGAAACCTTATAGTGGCTCTCGATATTTTCCCTTCAAAGTTTGTGTACCATAACTTGATGCTTTTGATCGGCTTCAGTTTTTCAACGTTGATGTATTTTATTTAGAGAAAGGTTAGGATAATTATTTAGATGTATAGCTATCAATTTGCCAGTTTTATACGTACAAATAGCGTAGCTGTTTACGTACGCTATTTTGAGAAAACCCTCTTCTGATCTGCTTCAAATTTTCAAAGAATTTGTTTTGTTCTTAGATGTTTTGGATTGTTATTGAGCTGTGAAAGTTCTAATATGCATTATTAATTTAAAAAATTGTTGTATTTTTTTCTGTACTATAACTTAACGGTTTCTAAAGTAATATTCTGATGCAACTGATTTAAATAGACATTTTGTAATATAAAGTTTTCAGAATACAAATTTGAGGAGTCTTATAACGTTTAAAGCGAAAACATAGGTATTATTTTTTCTGCCAACTTGGAGAATACTTCCAATGAATGGTATCAGACTCAACGTGACTAGCAATGTTATTATTGGGCCGTGTAAATCCGAATTTTGCAGTTTTTTTTACAATACTGGTTTCTGTGCATTGAGAATGCGTCTTCAGTTTGGACTTGATCCATAAATCTTGATGTACTATATTGGAACAGTCGGATTTGTGTTGCATGATCCAAGGACTAAATTGTCATTTTCATTGAGAAAATCGGGGTATTGTTTCCCTGCAATAACTCATGCATGCACCTTCAGTTCTACTGTATCTTAACGAAGGCAAGTTTCAAAATATTGGACTGCGTAGGTAACAATTTACATAGCTTAATTTAACCCTTATCAAAGAAGACCCCAGAAGGAGTACAGGCTGGGGGTCAAAAAGTGCAAACCTCTCTCAAGAAAAAGGATTTTGGAAAGAGCATCACATGAGCTCTGCACAAATGGTAGTTCTGTCAGACTTGATCTTGCTAGGTTCTTAAATGAAGAACAAAAACCATTTTATACACGATTACATAACTCTGAAAAGAAAACTACAAAATGAGAAAAAGTTACCAATTCATGACGTAAAGAAGTTTCTTGATTAAATGTATTATTTTTTATTTTGTTTTTTAAATATGATATAAAAATATTTGTGTTTCGAGCTACAGGTCTTTCAATAGGCATGTTGACTTACTGCCCGCTGGCAGCAACAGTCTGCTTGATCCTTCAGTCATCAAGAAGTCTGGTCTCAGGCAGAGCTGCCAGGGTAGAATAAATATAGAAACCGGTAAGAGATATGTCAGAGGTAACAACAATTTTTTGACACGTCTTGATCATTACTCAGTATCTTATGTTCCTTAATTACCTTCACCGTTATTCGTAATTCTTTTTACCTGTGGATCACCGTTGTAGAGCAGTGTGACAACGGTGAAAGACACATGATCGATCACTCAGGACATTTTATAAAGGAAACCCTTCGGTCCTGGACCTTGTTCGTCACTATAAACATGTTGGAAATTTCCACATCATTTGCTAATGTGTCCTTAACCACAACTTGAGAGTTATACACCAGATTCACACCAGAGTGTGGTGAAGGGTTACTCATTGTGAGAATAAGCAGTCTGTGCACTCCCCTCTCTTACTAGTTTTTTCTCGAGTCTCTCGTACATCTCCAGTCGGCACTTGAGGCATGATTTACCATCCCGAAATAAAGCTCGTTTTCTCTTGGGGCTCTACCAGTCTTTTCTGATTATCCTTTCCATCATTTTGCATTGTATGCATGTCAGGGGAAACTGGCCTGTAATTTAGCGCTTCCTGTCTCTTTGTGTGTGTGTACTCGCCTAATTGTGGTTGCATGGGTCGATTCACAGTTCCTGGCCCCGCCTCTTCACTGGCCTCTACTAGGTCTCACTTCCCGCTCCATGAGCTTTATCATACCTCTTCTTAAAGCTATGCATGGATCCTGCCTCCACTACATAACTTCCCAGATTATTCTACTTCCTGACAACTCTGTGACTGAAGAAATACTTCATAACATCCCTGTGATTCATCTGAGTCTTCAACTTCCAACTGTGACCCCTTGTTACTGTGTCCCATCTCTGGAACATCTGTATCAGTCCACCTTGTCGATTCCTCTCAGTATTTTACATGTCGTTATTATATCCCCCTCTCTCTCCTGTCTTCCAGTGTCGTCACATCGATTTCCCTTAACCTCTCCTCGTAGGACATATCCCTTATCTCAGGGACTAGTCTTGTTGCAAACCTTTGTTCTTTCTCCGGTTTCCTTACTTGCTTGGCTAGGTGAGGGTTCCAAACTGTTGCTACATACTCCAATATGGGCCTAACGTACACAGTGCACAGGGTCCTGAATGACTCATTAAGATGTCGGAATTCTGTTCTTAGGTTTGCCAGGTGGCCGTATGCTGCAGCAGTTATTTGGTCTATGTGCACCTCAGGAGATGTGCTCGGTGTTATACTCACCCCAAGATCCTTTTCCTTGAGTGAGGTTTGTAGTCTCTGCCCCCTAGACTGTACTCCGTCTGCGGTCTTCTTTGCTCTTCCCCAATATTCATGACTTTGCACTTGGTGGGGTTCAACTCCAGGAGCCAGTTGCTGGACCAGGCCTACAGCCTGTCCAGATCCCTTTGTAGTTCTGCCTGGTTCTCGTCCGATTGAATTCTTCTCATCAACTTCACATCTGCGTGCGTGTGTTCGTGAACTTTTTATGTAGGGGTGATTACATGAAATTAGAAATACGTAGTAACGAAGGGAGAGCTACGTATGTGATGTTCAACTTGTTGTTTTTGTCATAAAATTTTGTTAATGTTTTCAGGGGCTGAAGCACACGTTTCCTATATTCTACCACTTAATTTTTAAACAATTAATAGACAAGAAAGTTTAGGTAAAACCCCATGTGGGGTGAGGTGCATCAGTAGGTTGGGAGACGTGGGAGACGGTGGTTGAGGCAGGATGAGCGATGTTGACGACCGTGGAGGTGGTTATGGAAGTTTCTGCAGTTTGGGCAGGAGGAGACAGATCTGCAGTTGAAGTGAAGTTTACAACGTTAGGAAGAATCTTGAGGATGTCAGCTGATGGTGTGGAGTCCGGGAAAAACAAAAGCAGGCGTGTTGTTGAGACGGAATAGTTCGTTGATGGTGGTGATGAATGAGCCGGGGTTGACTGCATTAGCAAGGTGTGGATACACCTTGGGTAGAGAGGACTGTTGTGTAGCTTGAAGTATTCTAGTGGTATCGTACTGGAGTTTTATTTTAGCGGCATATGTCGGCGATTTGGGGCTGTTATTCTTATCTTCTTTGATTTTCTTGGTCAGCACTTCTTTTCTTAGTGGGCATTTAGCTGCAAGGGTATGATGAGTACCCTTGCAGTTTAGGCATGTTAGAGTGGCATTAGTGGTAGTGTAGGCTTTGAAGTCGTGACCTTTTCCACAGATGGAACTGAATTTCTTTTCTTTAATGGGGCAGTCGTTCATGGAGTGATGGTAAGAGAAACAGTTCCAGCAGGGTGAGACATGAGCGAAACATTCTGGTTCTATGTGGCGTGGATGTGTATGGCAATATGAGATTACTAGTCCATCAGAGAGCGCTTGCTTAGCCATAGCGATGCTTAAAAAGGTGATTTTGATCATTGAAGAGGCGTTGGGAATTCATGTAATGCTGTCTACCGAGGCTCAAGTGTTTTGCTCCTCGATAAAGGTCTTCAGGTCAGCAGTTGATAAAAACGTGACGATCTTGTCCAGTCGTTTTACAAAAACTGAACGTTTCGCCAGCAAGAATGGGGAAGGAGATATGTTCAACTGTCGGTCTCTGAGTGTCTTCACTGCAGTGTCGTCCATGAGTTTTGAGGCCTCATTGCCCTCAATACAGACGACAATAAAGGAGTCCTTCAGAGAGAATATTGCTGTGAATTTGACCTGCAAGCAGGTCCTTACAGGGGCAGCAAAGGCTAGTTTGGTGGAGTCATTTATGACTCCACTGGCTGGTTTAATCTTTACACGATACGAAAGCATCGTGAAAGAGTAAACGCGACGGTGTGTAGGTTACAAATTCCTCTTCCCGACGGGGATCGAAGGGATACTTCTTGAGGCAGAGCGAGTGTGACTTGCCAGTAGCAAGGTCAGCAGTGGAATTAATAATTCTTTTTGGCGAGGCTCTTTCATTTCACAGTTGTGGTTTCACGTTCTCCTGGTTATTAAGAACATCTGACTCAGAAAGACACTACGTCTGCCGTGAAGAATTTTTGACTTTATGATGTCCACGATTAGACTTTACCAAGTATCGATCAAACAATATGAATGCGTGTTGGTCCAATAAGAATGCGTGTTTGTCCAATAAGAATGCGTGTTTGTCCAATAAGAATGCGTGTTTGTCCAATAAGAATGCGTGTTTGTCCAATAAGAATGCATGTCTGTCCAAAAGGAATGCGTGTCTGTCCAATAAGAATGCGTGTCTGTCCAATAAGAATGCATGTCTGTCCAATAAGAATGCGCGTCTGTCCAATAAGAATGCGTGTCTCTCCAATAATAATGCGTGTCTATCCAATAACAATGCGTGTCTATCCAATAATAATGCGTGTCTATCCAATAGTAATGCGTGTCTATCCAATAGTAATACGTGTCTATCCAATAGTAATGCATGTCTATCCAATAGTAATGCATGTCTATCCAATAGTAATGCATGTCTATCCAATAGTAATGCGTGTCTATCCAATAGTAATGCATGTCTATCCAATAGTAATGCATGTCTATCCAATAGTAATGCATGTCTATCCAATAATAATGCGTGTCTATCCAAGAGTAATGCATGTCTATCCAATAGTAATGCATGTCTATCCAATAGTAATGCATGTCTATCCAATAATAATGCGTGTCTATCCAATAGTAATGCATGTCTATCCAATAGTAATGCATGTCTATCCAATAGTAATGCATGTCTATCCAATAATAATGCATGTCTATCCAATAGTAATACGTGTCTATCCAATAGTAATGCATGTCTATCCAATAGTAATACGTGTCTATCCAATAGTAATGCATGTCTATCCAATAGTAATGCATGTCTATCCAATAGTAATGCATGTCTATCCAATAGTAATGCATGTCTATCCAATAATAATGCTTGTCTATCCAATAATAATGCGTGTCTATCCAATAATAATGCGTGTCTATCCAATAATAATGCGTGTCTATCCAATAGTAATGCGTGTCTATCCAATAGTAATACGTGTCTATCCAATAGTAATGCATGTCTATCCAATAGTAATGCGTGTCTATCCAATAGTAATGCGTGTCTATCCAATAGTAATGCGTGTCTATCCAATAGTAATGCATGTCTATCCAATAATAATGCGTGTCTATCCAATAATGCATTTATCTTTATACATGTTTTTTTTATCTTGTCTCCTCCCAAACGATAAAGAATTTTTGTGTGTTTTCTTGTGTCGTAGTTCACAATTCTTAGATTTTGCAGCTGTTTGAAGAATGTCTAAAATTTATTATAAGTTTTTTCCCTCAATTTCTTAGTTCTAACACCACGTTCCGCTCAATGCTTAACTAGTTTCATTTTGCGCTCGTACGCCGGAAACCTAAAATTAATATAGACTTAATGGTAATAATTATGGTTATAGTTATTACTATTATTTTTAAAGTGGTGGACTGGTAAGCCAGGGGAAGGCTTTGGTCAGATGACAAAAGTTCCAGCTCCTGGTCATCATATGATAGACTCGCTTCAGGAAACACTGGTCCACTACCACTACCAACAAACCACCGACCCCACCTACCTCTGAGCGGCACCTTACCTACGACGGTGTCACGTTTTACACCACGAAACAATATAGCACCTCAATGCAACGCCAAAAACTCGTCCAGTGTCTCCAGAACCGGACTGTCAAGTTCACTTGTCACGAGAATCCACCTTAGACACGATAATCTACCACCTCAACGCCCCTAGAGAGGACCCCACAACTCCAGTCAAAGTGCGACATCTCTCAAGAACAAGATTCAACACACACTGCTCTGGCTCAACTGCTTAAAATCCACTGCCAAACTGAAGTTCCCCAGCACTTTGTTATTTAGCTAAAGCTGGGGTGTGGCTCCAATCGACCCTAATACAGTTGCCTTCTCTGCCCTTCCCACCGCCGTCTGCCAGCCTCCTGCAGTACAACTCCAACCGCCTCGTCAGCTGCTACATCTCTTCCCAGCAATCCTCACACATCGACATCAACTCCTGCAGTCTACCTGCACAACTTGCCCAGAGTGGACGGGCCACTCACCTGTATTATCCCTCCTCCTCCTTCATCCCAACCCTTTCCCATATTTCCATCCTTACCCATCCTTCTTCCCTCCCCATCTTACCAACGCTCAGGTCAGAAAGCTTCCAGCTTGTCCTGTTTCCTGAGAACCATAATATTTATTTTAAGTATTTCAACCTCCTTATTTTAGGAGTATTTTGAATCTTTTCATTGTAGTATATGAAGCCTTCTCGTTATTTGTTGATTGCCTATCATTAAGCGCTAAATCCGTTAAGGCCATTCAACACAAGAACTGAGTGAGGCTCGATTCTCCGACCGCTAATCAGAGATGGGTCTTTGATCAGTCATGTTGTTGGTATTTACCTCTACATTCACGTAATCATTTAGTCAGAATCTTGAGGTGTCTGTCTTAATTTTTTATCATTTCATCCCACAATCAATATTAGCAATGGAATAATCAATATGAAGGAGAGAAAAACTTAAATAGTCGTCATTATATCTCGACCTTCGAGGTTCTCTTCAGCAGTTCTAATGAAGTGAACCTCAGTTGGAGGATCAAATATACTATTTTTTTCCTGTTTTTCCCTCTACTATTTGGGATATTTTCTTCCAGTGACAAATTTTCATTATACTTTTATTCCTTTTATAAAGCCTGCGTTGGTTTTCTCCCTTTCCCCTATGTGGCAGTTATTTCTTCTAATTTCTAGTGTCCGCTTTTACTCCATTTGTTCAGCCATGTTGTTGGGATCGAATCATTTGCTTGATTGGTTCATTGGGATTTAAGCCTATCGCCGGCACAAGAATATTTTATTCCCTAAAGCAAGGATTAACGCAAACTCTCATTGTATATTACATTAAAGACATTCACTTAACCTGTGTGTGTACTCACCTAATTGTGGTTGCAGGGGTCGAGACTCAGCTCCTGGCCCCGCTTCTTCACTGATCGCTACTGGGTCCCCTCTCCACCTGCTCCATGAGCTTTATCATACCTCCTCTTAAAGCTATGTATGGTTCCTGCCTCCACTACATCACTTGCTAGACTATTCCACTTCCTGACTATGGCTGAAGAAATACTTCCTAACATCCCTTTGACTCATCTGAGTCTTAAACTTCCAATTGTGACCCCTTGTTTCTGTGTCCCCTCTCTGGAACATCCTGTCTCTATCCACCTTGTCTATTTCGCGCAGTATTTTGTATGTCGTTATCATGTCTCTACTAACCCTCCTGTCCTCCAGTGTTGTCAGGCCGATTTCCCTTAACGTTTTTTCGTAGGACATTTCCCTTAGCTCTGGAACTAACCTTGGCGCGAACATTTGCACTTTCTCTAATTTCTTGACTTGCTTGACCAGGTATGGTTCCAAACTGGTGCTGCATACTCTAGTATGGGCCTGACGTACACGGTGTACAGTGTCTTGAACGATTCCTTACTAAGGTATTGGAACGCTATTGTGTGTGTGTGTGAATGCCTTAGATAATGTAAACCCATGGAAAAATGTTTTAATTAGAATCTTAATAAACTTTACTACTAAAATCTTTCGAAACACCTGATAACATTTTTTCTCTAAGAACATTTTGTTCTCTCGTTATTGTTGCAGTAATGTTAAGTGATTCCTATGCTAGGTAGAAAGTTCCATGTATAAATAGAAAGACAGGTGTAAACTAAGATTTCAGAAAGCAATTCTTTTTTTTATAATATGTGAAATGTGAGAGAATTAAAAGGGGTATGTGTAAATATGTGCGATCACACTCGACCAGATTCACTTAAACTATCCTAAGAAACTAATCCTAACCTTCAATATTTCTTAATTTTTTTGTCGTCTATCTACGTTTTAAAGACTGTGTCAATTTACATCTTGTATATGTTTAGTTTGTCTTTTCCTATAATTCGTTGACACGTTTAGGTTGTCAGTCTCTGTAGACCGTCTATACTATTTCTACTACTACGACTACTATTGCAAAACACCATAGATCACACAAACACTATATTGCACTTTTTAAGACTACATCCGAGTATGATGTGCAGCTTTGGATAGCATACTCAAGCAAGACGAAGAATGGAAAGTGTGTAAGAAATGACAACTCAGCTCTCACCATCAGTAAGATAGGAAATGGAGGCTACAAGGAGATCTCATTCAATCCTTGAAGATATAGACTTGTTTTAATACATTAAAACATAAAGAACTGTTTGAAGTACAGAGTCATAACTCGATACAGTGGAATGAAAGTTCAAGGAACGAGATGCAATATTAACGTGAGTCAAGTTTTTGCAAACAGAATTATTGCAGCATGCAACAAACTATCCTCCGAAACTGCAAAACCAAAGACAATAATACTAGGTCAATTATTTTGTGAAGGTAGGAGTCAACTAGATGCTATTCTGGAGTAAATTATAATCAACGTATTTTTTATGTTATTCAGGAACTATATCTGGCCAAACAAATAACAATGAGAAACTCAGGGTATAGCAACTGTAGAAGTAGAGGCCTGGTCATGAATCGGGCCGAGGGGGCGTTGACCCCCGGAACACCCTCCAGGTAGGCAGGGGAATCCCTAGTAGTCGGCACCACAATGCTAGTATTTATTTTAGTCGGAAGCTGCTCAGGATATACAGCTCTTCACGTCTTCAATCACCACAGAATATAGAAGTAGAACTAGTGGTAACTAGAAGTAGAACCACCGTCTTCACTGCTCAAAGGGTGGCAGTGGAATGACATGAGTAGTTGTCAGGAACAATCCTAAACAGTAGAGGTAGTGTGTAACCCATGAGCAAATAGCCTCGGAGTGTCCTTTAAGGTCCTCTGCTACATTCCATTCCCACGTACTCCTACATTAAGACCATACTACAGAAAATATATGACTCTCATTGAAGGTTAAATGAGAACTCTTGAAACTCTTCTTATTCAACATTTGATATCTAAGCATTTTGTTAGTGGACTGACAATGCAGCCATACATCTTAAATGCATTATACATTTGCTCCATAATCTAAATTAGTGTTATATTTTTAGTTGCCAAGCGAAGAAATGTAACGATATGTTTCCATTGTCTTTAAAGTTCTTGATAAATTAGACACGTGTGCAACACTTGGGTATCTATATTGTGGTAACGTTTCGCCACACAGTGGCTTCATCAACTTAACAACCTGTCGGTATTGTATTCGATTTTCATGTTCTCAAAAAAGAATAGTGAAGATCAGAAGGAGTTCGAGGTAATCAGTCCCTCAAACTCCTTATGATATTTACCATTCTTTGTATTGGACCGATAAAACCACTGTGTGGAAAAACGTTTCCACAGTATAGATACTCAAGTGTTGCACAAGTGTCTAATTTATTAACCTGTCTGTTCTCTGACCCTTTATTTACATTTAGAGTTCATGTTTTGCTGAAGCTTCTTTCTCCTTGGCCATTGTGGCTGTCTGTGGTAATGTCGTTAGCATGTCGGTAGAAGGCGCTGAATCTCTTCTCGAAGTACCTGGACGCGGGCGAGCCTAATTAAGCTTGAGGTGTAATCAAGCCAAACCCCCCTTTGTGCTCGCATATATTACGTGTGAACAGGCAGCAGGTTGGTCGATCTCCTGCACGCCTTTACCTGGTCTCTGTCTGTCTGTCTCTCTCTCTCTGTCTTTCTCTCTCTCTGTCTCTCTCTCTCTCTCTCTGTCTCTCTCTCTCTCTCTGTCTCTCTCTCTCTGTCTGTCTCTGTCTCTCTCTCTCTCTCTCTCTCTCTCTCTCTCTCTCTCTCTCTCTCTCTCTCCTCTCTCCCCCTCTCTCCCCTCTCCCTCTCCTCCCCTCTCCCTCTCCCCCTTTCCCTCTCCCCCTCTCCCTCTCCCCTCTCCCTCTCCCCTCTCCCTCTCCCCCTCTCCCTCTCCCCCTCTCCCTCTCCCTCTCCCCCTCTCCCTCTCCCCTCTCCCTCTCCCCCTTCCCTCTCCCCCTCCCTCTCCCCTCTCCTCTCCCCCTCTCCCTCGCCCTCTCCCTCTGCCCCTCTCCCTCTCCCCTCCCTCTCTCCATTTAAACAAGGATTGACAGGGATATAAGCCACAGTGCTGTGTCTTCCTTTGCAGATGACACCCGAATCTGTATGACAGTGTCCACCGTTGAAGACACTGCAAGACTCCAAGCAGACATAAACCAAATCTTTAAATGGGCTGCAGAAAACAATATGAAGTTCAATGATGAGAAATTTCAATTACTCAGATACGGAAAACGTGAAGAAATTAAAATCTCATCGGAGTACAAAACTAATTCCAACCACACAATAGAGCGAAAAACTAATGTCAAAGACCTGGGAGTGATCATGTCAGAGGATCTCACCTTCAAGGACCATAACAATGTAGCAATTGCATCTGCTCGAAAAATGACAGGATGGATAATGAGAACCTTCAAAACCAGGGATGCCAAGCCCATGTTGACACTTTACAGATCGCTTGTTCTATCTAGGCTGGAAAATTGCTGCACACTAACTGCACCTTTCAAGGCGGGTGAAATTGCTGACCTTGAAAATGTGCAGAGAACCTTCACCGCACGCATAAGTGCGATAAACCACCTCAACTACTGGGAACGCTTGAAGTTCCTAAACCTGTACTCTCTAGAACGCAGGCGGGAGAGATACATTATTATATACACATGGAAAATTCTCGAGGGCTTAGTACCAAACTTGCACACAAAAATCACTCCGTACGAAAGCAAAAGACTCGGCAGGCGATGTAACATTCCCCCAATGAAGAGCAGGGGTGCCACTAGCACGTTGAGGGACAACACAATAAGTGTGAGGGGCCCAAGATTGTTCAACTGCCTCCCAGCATACATCAGGGGGATTACCAACAAGCCCCTGGCTGTCTTCAAGCAGGCACTGGACAGGCACCTCAAGTCGGTACCTGATCAGCCGGGCTGTGGTTCGTACGTTGGACTGCGTGCGGCCAGCAGTAACAGCCTGGTTGATCAGGCTCTGGTCCAACAAGATGCCTGGTCACAGACCGGGCCGCGGGGGCGTTGACCCCTGGAATTCTCTCCAGGTAGGTAGACTCCAGGTTAGGTCATGAGTTCCTGCCTTTACTTGCAAACTAAGAGCTGTTATCTACTAGAGCTTTTTTTGGCAATGATTCATATAAATAGTTATTAGGATGAAGTTGGAGCCATCTGTGGGCCAGAGACTCCATTTGGTCAACTGACTATTTCATCTATGTTATCATTCTGTGCGAATATTTTTCCAGACTTGGGTAATTCTAGGAATGAATGATCTCAGATAAAATGATGTTCTTGAGAAGGGTATAACCAAAGTGCAGTTGCTGTTTGGTGACCGTCTTGTGTAGAAGCTCTCTTCTCTCTGACCACGAAGTGGAGACAAGTGTGGGACCCTAATAACATTGGCCTTGTACATAACAGTAAGACCACCCTTATTCCTCCGGTGTTGAAGGCTCTGCTGAAATGACAGATCCAGACTGGGTCCAGGCGAGAGATGAGTAGTCTCGCCAAGAAAGTGAAGCATACTCAAGGTATTTGAGCTCACTTTTGCCTCAGAGAGTCTTGCAGCTTCTGTTGTGGAGCAGATACGAGATATGTCTAAGTGCTGTAAGTTTCCTGGCAACCTTGTTTGGGAGATTTACAACGTGGTTCTTCATAGTCACTTTAGAATTAAATTTTACTTCTAATATATCATTCCCGGGTTCCTAAACTCTCCCATTCATTCTTACCACTTCTCCCGCCAGCATTAACATCATGGTGCCTACAGACCATCATTTGTGTTTTCTCAGAAGTAAATGTAACCTGTCATCATTTTCCCCAGGCTGATATAGCTGTAAGCTGGTGATTGATATAACCTAGAGCAGCTGTCATTTCCTCTCGTGGATAAGTAAATGTCAGAGTACAGTCTTTTGCGTATGCATGTGATTCTGGGATGAGTTGAAGGTCATTGTAACAGTCTGTCTGTGTCTGTTTGTCTGTGTCTGTGTGTGTCTGTCTGTGTCTGTCTGTCTGTCTGTCTGTGTCTGTCTGTCTGTGTCTGTCTGTCTGTGTCTGTCTGTCTGTGTCTGTCTGTCTGTGTCTGTCTGTCTGTGTCTGTCTCTGTCTCTGTCTGTCTGTCTCTGTCTGTCTGTCTCTGTCTGTCTGTGTCTGTCTCTCTGTCTCTCTGTCTCTCTGTCTCTCTCTGTCTCTCTCTGTCTCTCTCTGTCTCTCTCTGTCTCTCTCTGTCTCTCTCTGTCTCTCTCTGTCTCTCTCTGTCTCTCTCTGTCTCTCTCTGTCTTCTCTCTCTCTCTCTCTCTCTCTCTCTCCCCTCTCTCTCTCTCTCTCTCTCTCTCTCTCTCTCTCTCTCTCTCTCTCTCTCTCTCTCTCTCTCTCTCTCTCTCTCTCTCTCTCCTCTCTCTCCTCTCTCTCCTCTCTCTCCTCTCTCTCTCTCTCTCTCTCTCTCTCTCTCTCTGCAGAGAAGTCCTTACACCCCGACATAATAACAATATATAGGGTTATGAATCGTTTAAACATAACACAATCTGAGTCAAGGTAATGGCGCAGTTCTCCCCATGAATGAGTCGAACCTGATTGCCTTCAATTACTCAGCCTACCTATGAGTACTATAGAGTTAGCATTTGTAAATTAATACAGAAATAGTAAAATATTAGAAATATAATATGTATAATAATTATAATAATATTTATACTAATATTTAGAATAATAATATTTATAATTAGAATAATAAATATTATAATAAAACAATGCATGCACCGAGAAGTGTTTGAAATTTGCGTCACTGCAAGTGGAGTATTTACTGGCTATAGTCTACTTAATAAGATCACGGCTCACTCTCTTCTCACTATAAGAAGCTGAATTAGGAAGCAATTCCCAGTCAGGTTAATTCTATTTGCTTCTTGATCCCATTATACACGGTTACGATTGATAACAAGGGTTCCTCCATTTATATACGCTGAGTGTTTACTTTAATCATAGTTTTAAAAATTAATGTTTTTTTTTTTGTGGTGAGTATGTTATGTGTTGCCTGACCGTCGATAATCGATAGGCCTTAAACCAAATTTTCCAGCCTAATCAGTAATAGTAAGTAAAGAATAAATAACAGTTATTCAATTTTTTGAGATATTAGAACTCTTATCAATTAAAAACCACGTATCTTGGGATCAAGAAGCAAATAGAATTAGCATGACTGGGAATTGCTTCCTAACTCAGCTGTTCTTACTGAGTACACTAGCCAGTGAATAATTACTTGTGATGTGGGAAAGATATTCACTCGCAGATATTCAAATATCAGACACTTTAAATTGATATCAGAAGTAATAGCATAATATATCCAATCTAGAGAGCAGCAATATCTGGAAGATGACTTTGGTTTATGCTTATTTTAATTGAACTGAACCCTTGTAAGAAATAAGAAGGATAATAAGAGAGATAATGAATAAAGTGTATATTTCAACCCCCTCAAGGGAGGTTCCTTGACGCTGGTGAGGGGCTCTTGATCTAGGGAATTGGAGCTGTGCTCCAGTTCCCTGAATTGAGCCTGAATACCTTCCATTTCCCCCCCCCCCCCCACATGCGCTGTATAATTCAACGGGTTTAGCGCTCCCCCATGATTATAATTAAAATGTATATTTCAACCCCCTTCTGGGATCCTCTTCAGCAGAAGAGGATCCCAGAGGGGATCGAAATATACACATCAATTAATTTCCCCAGTTTCCGTCTCCGTGTGATTATTGAGCAAAAGGGAAAATATTTAATGAAAAATAATGAAAGACAACGAAAGAGCCAAATGGGTGAAACAATGTTTAAGAAAGGTCTGTGTCAACAGTAAAACGAAACGTATGTTTGTAAATAATAGAAACAAAAGCCAACCCTGATCATGCAAACGACTGCAGAGAGACAGCAAGAAAGTTATTAAAAAACACGTAAAATCGACGTTGGTATTTCCCATAACATTAAAATAATTTTGTTTTTACGGACATAAAACGATATAATACTGAATGAGCAATGATGTGACCTTTGAACTGAGGTCGATGGTAAAATATTTATTGATACTAAAAGCGAGTCTCCACTTTTAGCGATATGGACGATCGAAAAGAACACTAAGATGCAGAAGCAAAGGTTTCTTCGTTGTAGGTGTAAATACTGAAGAGGATCCTGGAAATGGGTCGAAATATACAGATAAATCAGTCTTAGTTTCTGTGTCCTTGTGGGTTATTATTGAGCAAATATTAGTAATATTATTTCTTTAAATAAAACTAAAGCAAGGGTTTATTAAAAACCACGATTCCTGCAGCGAGAGTTTTGTCATTTGCGATAGTTTGGTAAAACTATCGCAAAGAAACGCATACGTTCGAGAGGGAACTGTAGGCGACGTTTCGATCTCTAATGAATCTTTATAAAGCTGAACTGTAGGACAAAAAATAAGGAAAACCAGAAGAGAATTCTGGTAAGGACAATACCAGAAGACAGGTACTGTCTTCACTTGACCTGTCTTCCAAATATCTATCTTCTCCCTCCTACCGATCTGCTTTTTCGTCTTCTCTTCCATCTCTTGCTTGCTTGTGACTTAATAAAGATCCATTTACACCGAAACGTCGTCAGTATTTTCTGGATAGTGTTGATTATTTTTTTAACTGAGCGAAACGTTACAAATCTTATTGTGTGTCTGTCTGCTTAGCTGTCTAGCCTTCGGTAGCAAAATTAATGACAAATGCACAGCAAGATGTCTATAAATTCTAAATAAAATCATACGAGGCAAATTATTTTTTTTTTTTAAATTAATTTTGACAGACTATTTATCCAGTAAAAGTAGGTATGTTTGTCAAGAAACAGGACAAGTGTTTCCTGACGCGGGTCTTACTCATATGGTGACCCGCAGCTGGAGCTTTTGGTCATCTCATCGAGGCCTTCCGCTGGCTTACCGATCCACCTCTTTAAAAATTATGGTTATATTATGACTTTTCAGTAAAATAATTTTCAAAAAATCATTTAAATACAGAAAGCAACAAAACTCTGCTGTTTATGTTACGTTAATATTAGAAAAAGACGGGTTATGCGATCGCAACTACAACCTCGTTAGTTACTGATAATTTAACAAAATTTCTTGAAGACGACAACACTAAAAGTCAACATGGTTCTCACAACAAAGAATTCTTGCTGAACAATCTAAGTTATGTGTATTTTGATTCAATGAATAGGACTTAAATGACGGACGATATTTAGAATCTGTTTTCATCGTTACCACCAACACAGGCAGCTTCATAATCTAGGCAATACTGACCAAACACAACTTCACAGACCACGCAACACCTGACTTTCCCCAGTATACTATATATGTTTGGTATTTCCTGTTCTTTGTATTGGATTGCAAAAGTTCCTGGCAGGCGAAACTTTTCCTCAATAAATATCCTAACACTATGTGCATATGTGTGCCTCTCGCATCACTCCCATACTTCCATAACTCACCCACACATGCGTACATTTTACCCAGGATCTTTACACATTACGCCAACACCCCTACAACTCTCCCTCACAGTTTACATATCACCCTCTCCATACAACTGTAGTGGTTCGAAGTTCACTGGTAACGCCTTTGACCCAATCCAGAGGTGGGTAAAGACGTAGGTATATTTCCTTACACCTATTGCCTCTCTTCCCCTAACAGCAAATAGGTACATGGGCATAAGTTGATTGTTGAGAGTGACATTGGAGGGTGGTAGTAAATCTTAATACGGCTGGCTTTTGAGAGGAGCTTATGCACGACAACAGCTGTCAGCCTGTAAATTCAGCGGTGAAAACATTAAAAAAGAATCTGGTGATTGAGACCTTACTAGCCTATGCGTTAGGCTCGCATATGTTTATCGCTTCACATAAGTAATGAAAATAATTATGCTAGGCTACTCTGAAATCTGTCATCGAATCTCTCACCTTATTTTTCCTGCTCTTCTGTTTCGTTTTTCCTCGTATATTATTGGAAGATCAATTTTTTTATACAGAATCCTTAACTCTGTTCCCTTGTGGCACAGTTCAAACTTGTCTGTTCCTTCTTTGTAATACCGGTTTAAATTTTACGTAATTTCCAGGGTGTTCCTTTTTTTTCCATTAAACTCTGTTACAGTGTATCTGTAAATGCGCAGAACTCTCAAATTTACATTTGCAATCCAGAATTCGTGGATGGAAAATTATTGAAGTTTTATGAAACGGCATATGATCTAAAAATATCCAAAGAATTTAATAGTTTTTTTTTTTTAAATTGCCAGAAATACATTTTACAATTTAAATGGGGACAAAGAAACATATTCAACCACGAATATGCTTTTTCTACCTTACCATGGAAACTTTCTTGATATTCCTTCTCGACTTAAGAATTGCAAAATGAAAGTTGTATTTAAAAATCTCGATACAGTAAAAAAAATTAAGAATTCCCCCAAAAATGCTGATGGCTCTTGTCTATAAAATTCCCTGAAATTTTTCAGTTATGTTTATTCTGGTCAAACTGGAAAAAATCTTAAGATATGATTACAACAACATAAATATTGCATCAAAACTGGACAAAATTCTAATGTTCTGTTTAATCATGCGAGAGATTTTAACCACCCAATTGATTTTGAAATGGCAGGTCCAAAGTTTAGCGAAATATAATCGAATCATGCTTCATGAAAAATAGTATTTATTGCAATATGAATATAGTTCAAGGTTTTATAAATTATATTAATTTATATTGAATATAATTTGTGATATTTTAAACAATGTCTCGCATATCACTCTTAAACTTGGCTTGTGACCTGACTAAATCTTCACAACACTGACACGCTCATTGAATAGGTCATATGTTATTTTATAACTCATTTTTGTAACTCTTCTGTTGTCCCATTATATTAGCTATGCCTTGATAATGTGAGAAATAACGAAAGCACTTGGACTTAAATTATTTTTTTTTCACTATGGTTATTTTGCGCTCGCGCGCGCGTGTTTGTGTTAGTTACCAGTAATCATAAGCGCTTGCCGATTGTCACTTTTCCTGGTGTGTTGCATAACAGTTAGCCCTAACACCACAGCCCTTTCAGCAACACTATAAACCAGGCAGTAACACCGCCGACCTGATTGCCTGATACCATCCCAAAGTGTAGGAAAGCATTCTGTTGTTTACCTTCTTACTTCCCACCCATCCATCTACACCTATCCCTCACAACACCCACTCCCCTCACAACACACACACACCCTCACAACACACACACACCCTCACATCTCACAACACCCCCTCACAACACCCCCTCACAACACCCCCTCACAACACCCCCTCACAACACCCCTCACAACACCCCTCACAACACCCCTCACAACACCCCCTCACAACACCCCTCACAACACCCCCTCACAACACCCCCTCACACCACCCCCTCACAATACCCCCATCACAACACACCCCATCACAACACACCCCATCACAACACACCCCATCACAACACACCCCATCACAACACACCCCATCACAACACACCCCATCACAACACACCCCATCACAACACACCCCATCACAACACACCCCTCTCAACACACCCTCTCAACACACCCCTCACAGCACCCTCTCACAGCACCCTCACAACACACCCTCAAACCACACCCCTCACAACACACCCTCACAACACACCCTCTCACAACACACCCTCTCACAACACACCCTCTCACAACACACCCCATCAATACACCCCACCACAACACACCCTCTCACAACACACCCTCTCACAACACCCCTTCTCACAACACCCCTCACAACACCCCTTCTCACAACACCCTCACAACACCCCTCTCACAACACCCCTCTCACAACACCCCTCTCACAACACCCCTCTCACAACACCCCTCTCAACACCCCCTCACAACACCCCTCACAACCCCTCTGCAGTAACCCCTGATCTCTACCTACCACTGATCCTTTAAAACTTGCTCGTGATCTTCGCTACTCGCCCGCCTCCCGACTTTCATTTAAGCCTATAAGTGAAGATTCATAAATATTGATTAACGTTTCTACAAAGTTAGCATATCAATAACAATTATCAAGCGAGTTTCTTACTGTATCCAACCAGTGTGTTGAATGCAACAACCACGTTAACAACAATAGCAATATTACTGCTGCTGCTGCTACTACTATTAATAATAATAATAATAATTAGTATTGATCATTATTTTTAGTTTATTATTCTTAGTTGCAGTAGTGTGTAGTACGTGTATTAGTAACAGTGAATGACTAAAGCTGAAGACTGATAAATGAGACGCTTGTGCAATATTTGTGTATCTTCATTCTGGAAACGTTTCGCCAGCCAGTGGCTTCTTCAGTCCAATGCAGAGAACGATGGAAGATAAGGAGTTTGTGGTAATCAGTCCCTCAGCCTGGAGTGGATGTATTCAGTCCATCGATTCCAGGCTGAGGTTCTAATTACCTCATACTTCTAATCTTCCACTGTTCTTTGCACTGGACTCAAGAAGCCACTACCTGGCGAAACGTTTCTCGAATAAAGATACCCAAATGTTGACCAAATGTCTCGTTTATCAATCTGTTTGGTTTCTAAACCTTTCATTAAAAACTGATTGAAATTGTTTTTGATTAACAGAATAATAATAGTATTTTAGTGAAGGTGACAATAATCATAATAAAGGTAAATTTTATTGAATATACAGAAGGAGAGATTCTACAACAATATCTTCCAGGAAGTGACATAAAAGTAGGAGAGAGAGAGAGAGAGCATGAACCAAATTAATTTTATTTATAGCTATGATTATTATTCCCTCAAGGGAGGTTCCTTGATGCTGGTGAGGAGGGGCTCTTGATCTAGGGAATTCGAGCTGTGCTCCAGTTCCCTTAACGGAGCCTGAATGCCTTTCCTCCATTCCCCCCCCCCCCACAGGCAGTGTATAATCCCTACGGGCTTAGCGCTTTCCCATGATAATAATGTTATTATCTTTCTGGGAAACTATTGATCTTTCATGTGCATATCTTAATAAACGCAAAATAAATAAACAAGTGGTAAATAGACGTTTTATGCAGTTAAGTTTTTATTGGTAGAATTTGCAGGACTTCGAAGAACATGCAAATCAGATTGAGCATTCAATACTGTTCAACTTGTAGGAAGATGTCAGCGACGTACTGTCTTTCTTGGAGATTCGGCTCTCTAAAAATAGGGAACCAACTTGCTTCCTAAGCTTTTAGCTTCAAAAGACTTTACCTCACTTTGTTTCTATACACTTTGTAAGCTCATCTTACCTCTCCAGGTTCATCTGTTTGTGACTTGATGAAGGTTCGCATCATACTGCCTTTGTGTCTCTTATTCCATAAACCAGATCACTAGACTCGGAAGACACACACAAACTGTAATATTTCTCTTCGTTCTGTGCCTCACGAAACCCACTCGTGGGTGAAGTGTTGTTCGAGCAGAAACTTCATTTAGTGTCTACTTATCTCTTGTGTTCATTAACACTTGTGATTTTATTTTTTCCAGTATATGAATGGTTGGGCAAAATCTGTAACAGGAGTATCCGAATACAAGATAACTGATATATTTGTAAATGTCAGTTCTGCACATTTCCAGCATGCCTTAATCGATGTAATTATAAATAGGAAGCTGCTTCATATAATAACAACCCTCGTATCACAGCTTCTTCCACCTTAGTTACTGTTGTGCTTGGTCGGCTATAGGATTGAAATCCTTTAGACTACAATAGGGTAATTAATATTGCTTGTAGTCTTATCACTACCAGTAATAAATATACTTCATTTCATAGAGTGGTGATTAGATTAAACACTCCGATACATACACTCTAAGAAACAAATACTTCATTGTGTATATAATCCATGATTTTTTTTTTATCAGTTGGTTAAGGATTATAATCATTTTGACTATACGAGGGTGCATATACCTGTCAAAAATACTTTAATTAAAAACATAGGGATTAAAGTAAACTCTCAGGGTATATATGCTGGGAGACATTCGCTTTTCGGTGTAAATATACTGTGACCTGTTACCAGTTTGTTGAAAGGTTCAGAGACTACCGACTACACGAGAGCCATTATGGGTGCTTGTAATCCGTTCACCGCCAATCAAGAATACATTAATCCTTAATTCAGAGGTTAAGGTAAACTTTCAGAGTATACACAGAGAGAGAATCAGTGAATGAATCCTCACCTAATTCGGTTGATTAATTAATGGGATGTAAACTTATTGACGATACACAAGTCATCAAGGCTGCATGTCACCTGTTAACCACCCTAAAATACTTTTAAATATGTGCCTATTATAATTAAACTCTGTGTATATAAACCGGTGCAGACAGATCAGAATGATAAATATTAGCATATAAACAAAGTGACCTCTTATATGTTAATCTGGATATATCTAACAAAATCTACTACTTTATTTTTACTAGTTCTTAGCTCAGTATTTCCCTAACCATTACAAATATCTAATAAAAAGTGTTGAAATTCTTCAAATGCTTTTGTCGTCGCTTACTTTGTCCTTGTTTCTGTGTTTTTACAAAAAAAAAAAAGAGAAGAGAAATAAATGTTCGGCATTGTGTATAAGGAAATGACATATAAATAACGAAACACGTTCTTCCTTCGTTCAGAGCATCCCATTTTCTTTGCAAGTGTCTGCCTAACGACAGTCGTAAATACGAACGGTAATACAAACGGTATTACGAACAGTAATATTCTGTATTGCAAATTGAAGCAGTTACCAGAGCTGGATCGATGCGACTCCCAAATGGCGTCTCAATAAGCAATTCCATGTCTTGTCGGAAGCCGCTGTTCAGTCGGTTTCCATTTCGCTGTCCGGATATTGCGTGTGTTCGGTCCATTTTGCGGGTCGTGTGTTCACGCCTGCTATGTCCATTTTGCGGACCGGGTATTGCGTGTATTCGGTCCATTTTGCGGACCGGGTATTGCGTGTATTCGGCCCATTTCACAGCGTTGTGTATTCACGCACTCACTTCATTTTGCCATTGTCAGTGTTCGCTTGTATTTGATGGTATCCCTTGATATTAGATGATGTTCACTTGTACTAGGTGGTGTTCACACATGCTAATTGGTGTTCACTTGTCCTAGATTGTGTTTACTTGAGCTAGATTATTTGACTTATGCTAGAATATGTTAATTTATGCTAGATAGTGTTTACTCGTGCCAGATAGTGTTTACTCCTGCTAGATGGTGTTTACTTGTACTAGTTAGTGTTCAGTTGTGCTAGTTGGTGTTCAGTTGTACAAGATTAAAGCTCTATCCCAATGCTGCGTTGACTTTTTTTATTTTGTATACCAATAATTGTCGTGTTCTTGGTCCATTCTGCATGTACTTGATCAATTCAGCTTGTGCTTGGTCCATTTTGCGCGTGCATGGTTTATTATGTGTATGCTTGGTTCATTCTGCGTTTGCTTGGTCTATTTTGCGCGTGGTTCGTCTATTCTGCGTGTGCTAAGGCTATTCTGCATGTGTTTGGTCTATTCTGCAAGTGCTTGGTTTATTACGAAAATGTTTGAATCAGTCTGCATGTTTGTCGATTTTGCATGTCAAAATATAATGTTTAGTTGTGTGTTTACACCATTTGACAGGAAGGATATTGCGTGTTCTTTGTGCATGCAACAGGGCAGATACTGGGTAAGTTCGGTTCATTTGGTAGTCAAGACTGCGTCTGCGTGGTCCACTTCTCAGTACGGAAATTGCGTGGAGTTTGGTCATTTCACGAACCCCATAACCGTATTTTTATTGTCAGTATCGCTAGCCTGACATTGCGTCGTATTGATTAGTTGGGGTTCCTGATATTGCATCTCCGGTCAGGAAATCTGACCTTCTCATCCCACTTGGCTGCTGAGAGAGCAAAAAATATTTCTTAAGCTTTCCCGATCTCTTATAAAAAATATATATCATATATTAGTTCCGTATCGACGTCTCGTCAAATAGCCCATACGAATGTACCTCCGAGAGTGTAGTTAATAATATTTTGAGCTGAAACTGGATCTTTATTGCTCTCCACAAAGACAACCTTGCTGTCCTGATCTTCCAATTACGTGGGTAGGCCAATCCGTCGCTGTAGTGGATAATGCCGCACTTAAAGGGCTCGCCAATTTATGATTTTGCAGATGGTAATTGGGTAAGAGCGTAATGCTGTCCAGGAGGAAAATTGGTCGGGGATCTGAGTAGGCTTTGCTCTTTGTGACGATTGTGGTGGGGAGAGAGAGTGAGTGAGTGTTAGGTTTGTAAATAACTGTGCTCTGTGTGTCTGTCTGTCTCCCTCTCTCCCTCTCTCTCTTTTTATTCACATGGTTTTACAAGTTTAGGTTAAGAGTTCCTACGTTACAAGCTAAGATCTGTTCCCTACATCAACTCATTTTAAAGCCTTTTTAGCGTTATTAGATATTATAGAAAAGGATGAAGTTGGAGTCATCTGTGGGCCAGATGACTCCAACTTTATTTCGATTACTTCATTATGTTGTACGAACATGTTCCACACTCCAGTTATCCTAGGAATAAATGATCTCAGATGAAGTGATGTTCTGGAGAAGGTTACAGTCAAAGTGTACTTGATGTTTGCTGCCCGTCTTGTGTTGAAACTCGCTTCTTGCTGTCCTCAGAGTGGAGCCAAGTGTGGTACTCTGACAATATTGCCTTGTTCCTAACTGTAAGGTTACCCACATTCTTGTGTTGAAGGCTCTACTGAAGTGACATATCTGTCCAGACTGGGGCCAGGCGAAAGATGAGTCGCTTTGCTCTGTTCTCTCTCCTGTCAAGAAGTTGCAGATGAGATGGACAGGCAACCCAAGAAAAGTGGAACATACTCAAGGTGTGAGCGTATTTGTGTCTCGTACAGAATTTTGCAACCTCTACTGTCATGCAGATGAGAGATATGTCTAAGTGCTGTAAGCTTAGTGGCAAGAATTACAACGTGGTTCTTCATGTCAGTTTGGAGTCACATTTCACCCTAAGAATATCAACGTCATCCCCGGTTACCAATACTCTCCAATTCATTCTTACCACTGCTCCAGCATTACCATCATGGTGCGTAGAGACCATCATCATCTGTGTTTTTTTCAAAAGCAAATATGTCATGCCATCGTTTTCCCAAGCTGATATATAGCTGAAAGCTGGTGATTGATGTAACGTAGAGCAGGTGGCATTTCTTGTCTAGGAAAAGTAAATGTCAGAGTAGGGTCTTCTGCAAGTGCATGTGATTCTGTGATGAGATGTAAATCAATGAAATAAACAGTCCATAACAAAGGCCCAAGTACACTTCCCTGTGGAAAACTTGTTGACGCTGTCCCGTTGAAAACTACGCTTAAAGATCTACCTTGAAGGTAATTACTGAGGTGGCGGCTTTGTGCAGAGGTGGCGATTCCGAGTGCTTGCAGTTTTGCTAAGAATCCCTTCTGCCATAATCGGTCGAAAGCACCAGCAGTGTCCATTGCTACTATACAGCTAACTTTGGATTCATCCAGTGTCTGGTGCTACATAGTGTAGAGGTTTAACACACACACACACACACACTCTATCTGTCACTCTGTCTCTCTCTCTCTGTCTCTCTGTCTGTCTCTCTCTCTCTCTCTCTCTCTCTCTCTCTCTCTCTCTCTCTCTCTCTGTCTGTCTGTCTGTCTGTCTGTCTGTCTCTCTCTATCTCTCTCTCTCACACACATACACCCTCTCTCACACACACACACCCTCTCTCACACACCCTCTCTCTCACACACACACCCTTTCTCTCACACACACACCCTTTCTCTCTCTCACACACACACCCTTTCTCTCTCTCACACACACACCCTTTCTCTCTCTCTCACACCCTTTCTCTCTCTCTCACACACCCTCTCTACAAGAATATTTTTCTCAGTGTTTTTGCACAAGGAACTTAAGCTGTACGATGCCACGTCAGGGTCCTGGCATGATCCTTCCTAATCTTATTTTGTATGTATTATGTATGTAATAAATATATACATGTATATATATATATATATATATATATATATATATATATATATATATATATATATATATATATATATATATTTATATATGTCGTGCCGAATAGGTAAAGCTTGCGATTTTGGCTTTAATAGCAACGCTCTTCTTGCCGAATAAGGCAAGCGAAAATTTGTATATGCAATAATTTCTAAAAAATCATTCTGAGCCAAACGAAAAAAATATATTTCATTGTGCTTGTTTATTATTAAATTACTGTAAACTTATCTAAAATATATTTAGTTGGATTAAGCTAAATTAAATTGCGCTTGTTATAATAAGGTTAGGTAAATTTTCTAAGTAAAAAAAATTAACTGGCGGATAATTTGAATTAAGAAACATTAAGAAATATTAGTGAAAATAATATTTTGGAAGAATTTATTTACGTATTTTATTACTCAGAATTTTTCGTTTTTATCTCCCTCCGTGCGTGTGCCTTTCCATCTCCCTTCGTGCGTGGGCGTTTTTATCCCCCTCCGTGCGTGTACGTGTTTTACTCCATTGAACTTAGGAGCTAAGAGCTCTAATCACACTGGAGCTCTTGGTAAAGCCCAACTTACATACAATATACAACACCTTGTTCCCCTGGATGCAACCTTCAGTAGTTCACTATCACAGGTACCTATTTACTGCTTGGTGAACATGAGCATCTAACCTTAAATCAGGATTCGCTTTTCACTTGATCTCTTTTTCCCTGGTTAGGATTTTACTTTTCCAAGTTTCGACTTGTCTTCAGGCTCAGAACTTCCAGTATATATAATTTATTTAAAAAAGAAAAAACTAAACTTTCTTTTGTTTTTTTATTAATACACGTCTGCTGGGCATCTCCTATTTCTGTCTAGAACTTTGAATAAGACAGCACCGAAGATTTGTGGTTAATTATAATTATGTTCAGTTCATGTGTATTGCTGCCTAATTTTGTTTTATATTTGTCGCTGCATTTATCCCCGCTTATGTTTGTAGTAGCATTTATTAGATCCTTCTTTTGTAGCCTTACGACTTCGCTCCTGTTATTTGTAGTGTTATTTTCCTCCTGTTATTTGTAGTCTTTTTTTTCCTCCTGTTGTTTGTAGTTTTATATCGCTCTTTTGTGTGTGTGTGTGTGTGTGTGTGTGTGTGTGTGTGTTTCTCAACGCCAGCATCAAATTTATTGATTATGCGATAATAAACGTGTAACTGGCGAAGGTCTCACGATTTCCCTGACCTGAACTCGTGCTGGGAAACTATGGAGTTTTCTAATTAAGGAAGTGAGACTAATGGGTCAATAAGTTACTGTCCCACTCTTGTTTCTTACCATTAGGAAAGGCGTTACCTTGGCTAATTTCCTCTCGTCTGCAACTTTTCTCTCATTAAGCGACTCATTGCGTAGTCACTAATGTTCATTGGACATATTGATTAAAATCTTTGATGAGGGGCAGTCTTATATTTAACGACCTGGAATTTTTGGATCTTCTCAAATATTTTAACATTTGTAATTTCTTTCGATTTTGGTTATAATTATGATTTCGACTGCATTTATACTGTTAAGTGTTTAGTGTTGTGTTATTTACTGTTTGATGATGTCTAGTGTTATCTTGGTTTGTGTTGTCCCTTGTTATGTTGTCTGGATCTGTGGGGGCCAGTGTTGTGTTCTCTATGTTTGTGTTGTCCCTTGTTATGTTGTCTGGATCTGTGTTTATGTTAGTCTATATAAATTAATTATCAGCCATTTCTTCTCCTATTTACTTAAACGTTTTTATTTAGTTCAAATACTGCTCACTCTTCCTTCTTTACTGTACTGTTTGTTGTCGTCTATAATAGTAACATGGAATATTTTAAATATTCTCTGAATTGTTATGCTTGACTTTTACAATTTATTACCTTCGTGTTTAAATTTAACAAGCTCACGGCCTATTCTCTATGTATAAATATTTTTTTGTGACCCAACTGCTTGATTTAACTAATACTATATATATATACTTTTAAAATGTGATTCTCAGTATCAGTTTAAAATGTTGAGAGGAAAAAAAAGAGTCAACCACATCTAAGATCATAAGGTGATTCGAAAGAATGTTGAAGAAAATTACCCATCTCATTCAACAGGAAGAACGGGAAGCAACAGCAATAATATGAAAGATAATGTGTGGAAAATAAACAGGAGCTGCTGCAAGAGCAGGTAGTAAATAGCTATTTGAAGTCAAATCTTGTAAGTGCAAAGTAATGAAAATAGGAGAGGGAGAGAGAGAAAAAACAGCACATGAAATAAAATCTTGGAGGAAAGAAGGTGCACACAATTACAAGGAAATTGATCTTGGCCTAGGCAGTGAATAGTGATATAGAGATCCGTATGATTGCCTGCAGAATGATTGCCTCTATTGGGGCAGAGAGAGAGTTGCTGCCCCACAAGAGGGCGCTGGACGAAATGAGAGCTGTGATTGCCTAAGAGTCACTCTGGCCGATATCATTACCATTGGTGGTGATCTGAGCTTTACGCCTTGGAGCAGACTTATTAAGTCTTTATCTTTCTATATTTCTTAACGTTTTTTCATTATCTTTAGTTGCTTCTTTAATTCACATTGTTTCTAATACCGATTATGCATTTACTCAATATAATTTATATTATCTTTGACTTGCATTGTTTTTTTTTTCCTCTCTACCCCACCTCGCCCACATACCTACACCTTTTTCATACTTCCTCATCACTCACACACCTCTTCCACACACCCATGCCTCTACCACATCTCACCCTCACGTCCCCACCACTCCTATACCTCTCCAAAGCTTTTCCACATACCCATGCCTCTCCCACATACCCACACTTCTCCAAAACGCCTCTCCCAGGTTCCCACTCTTCCAATCCTTCCCCGATGAAATTTTTTTTTTAACATGTTTGCAAAGGTAACTCTTCTGTAGAAAGATGTTGCTTCCAAAGGAGAATGTTTCAGCGTTATGTATTCAAAGAGAATTTTACAAGGCAATTTGTTTTGAGAGTGTTACAATGTATTTTCAAGACTGTTTCAGGGAAGTGTGGCCTTTTCATGGCATGTGAGTCCAGAGATTTTTCATGATAAGAGAGTTTAAACTGAGTTGTATACGCAGAGTTGTATACGCAGAGTTGTATACGCAGAGTTGTATACGCAGAGTTGTATACGCAGAGTTGTATACGCAGAGTTGTATACGCAGAGTTGTATACGCAGAGTTGTATACGCAGAGTTGTATACGCAGAGTTGTATACGCAGAGTTGTATACGCAGAGTTGTATACGCAGAGTTGTATACGCAGAGTTGTATACGCAGAGTTGTATACGCAGAGTTGTATACGCAGAGTTGTATACGCAGAGTTGTATACGCAGAGTTGTATACGCAGAGTTGTATACGCAGAGTTGTATACGCAGAGTTGTATACGCAGAGTTGTATACGCAGAGTTGTATACGCAGAGTTGTATACGCAGAGTTGTATACGCAGAGTTGTATACGCAGAGTTGTATACGCAGAGTTGTATACGCAGAGTTGTATACGCAGAGTTGTATACGCAGAGTTGTATACGCAGAGTGGTATACGCAGAGTGGTATACGCAGAGTGGTATACGCAGTGGTATACGCACTTTTTTCCCCGAAAGATGCTATGCCTGTATAATTATAACGAAGGTGGCTGTTCTGTAAAGGTATGATGTTTCAGTATGGTTGAAGAGTGTGTTTCATAAATGTTTGAGTGAAAAACAAACGTAACGAGTAAAAAAAGGTATAATGCAATCCTTTATGTGTTCCTCTTTGTCGAGGAAACGTTTCGTCACACAGTGTCTTCATCAGTCCATACAAAGGAGAAAGGTGAAGAACAGGAGAAGTTTGAGGTAATCAGTCCCTCGGCCTTGAGCCGATGTAGTCAGTCCATCAATCTTGATAAGAATACAGCATATGTGCTACGAAGCAGCTTATATACCGTAGGCAGGAGAGGTGCAGAAGTCGTAGGTGGTGTCACATTTGTCCAATGTGGAAGTAGGTCGTGCCCAAGGGTTGGGCAAGTGAAAAATTCCCTGTATTAAGATCCCAAGATGTTGCTGTGTCAGACAGGATGTAGATGAATGGTTCAGAGAACCGACAAGTTGATAAATTAAGACACTCATGCAACACTTGGGTATCTTTATTGAGGAAACGTTTCGCCACAGTGGCGATTGATGGACTGACTACATCGACTCAAGGCCGAGGGACTGATTACCTCAAACTCCTCCTGTTCTTCACCTTTCTCCGTTGTATGGACTGATGAAGCCACTGTGTGGCGAAACGTTTCCTCAATAAAGATACCCAAGTGTTGCATATGTGTCTTAATTTATCAACTTTTCGGTTCTCTAAACCATTCATCTACATACTATTGTTATTTATTTCAATAACACATCTCATCCCTTCTTTAAGCTATCCTTCATCATAAATCTTACCTACTTAGTAATTAATTCCATATTCTCCTTTATATAAATAGATGATAATGACGTGGGAATTTTATCAATGACAACTTCAGATTCAACTTCTTTTAACTTAGTTACCATCTTTAAACTTTACCTCCATTTAGCTTATGATGTTTCCTTTGCTAAAATAAAATGAAAATGTCATTCGCTTAAAACAAATCATTCGATAAAGACAATTTGTTTCTTGAAAAACAATTTACTTGGTAAAATTATTTTAGTAAATTCATTTGGTAAGAACAAATTATTTGGTTATGCTCTTATTTTAACTCAATTCTTCTGTTCTCAAGATGTCTACCATCTACGTTGCATCTTCTCAATGAACATTACAGCAAACAGCTTACGTTAAGATCATTATAACAAATATAACACATAAACAAATATAATATGATCATTACAACTTCATTTCAATTTGCATAATAAACATTACAACCAACTAACCCAGTATAAACATTATAACCAACTAACTAACCCAGTATAAACATTACAACCAACTAACAACTAACCCAGTATAAACATTACAACCAACTATCAACTAACCCAGTATAAACATTACAACCAATTAACAACTAACCCAGTATAAACATTACAACCAACTAACCCAGTATAAACATTACAACCAACTAACAACTAACCCAATATAAACATACACTGAACCTACAACAATATTACAAACACGCATAATAAACATGAACATTACAGTAAAAAGTTTAGAACACCCATGAATGTACACCATCATCAATTACAACTTCACACATCTACAACATTACAACAACTGCTCAACAGTGCTAACTTTAGAAATGTCCTTTATACATTTTGGGAAATTCTAACCTCTTAATTAATCCATAAAAGATTACAAAGGCATACATGTAGTAGTAAATTAAATCGTCTTTGCGCCTTTGCCTAACCTTTTCTTACAATACCCGACTTAACTTTTGAACTAGATTTAAGTCGTCCTCAACACCTATCTCTTTCAGTGAACATTCCATCTAAATATATTCTTTCTCTCTTAAAAAATATATAGTGTTTTTCGTTACACTATTGTATGATAGTTACAAGGTAAGTGGGAATGCAAAATGCATGTGGGAGAGGAGTGGGCTAGGTGTGGTCGTTTGGGAGAACCGTGGGATAGATGTGGACGTGTGGGATGTGGGCGAGTAGAAGCATGGAATAGGTGTGGGCGGGGGGATGTGGGCGGGGGGATGTGGGCGAGTAGAAGTATGGGATAGGTGTGGGTCTGTGGGAGAAGCATGGGATAGGTGTGGCCTTGTGGGTGAATCGTGGGATAGGTGTGGGCGTGTGGGAGAGGATGGGCGAAGTGGATCAAGAACTAAAATGACACCAAACAGAATACTAAACTGTATCGCTAAACAGTATAATCACTCAAATAACAGTGATAAATATAAAACGAAAGAAATTAAGATAAGGAGAAAATAATAATATAAATCATAATGATGGAATCTGAGCAAGTCTGCCATGCGAATAGGCAGTCCAGCTCCAGGCCACTGCCGAAGCAATCATAGAGGAGGGACGACTCGCTGGTAATAATGCTAGATGTACCGTCTGGTGACTCCCCTCTTTCCGGTGGGGAATCAAACAAACCTTTATATTTCTACTGCAGTGACAAAGCTTATCATCAAAATTATATATATATATATATATATATATATATATATATATATATATATATATATATATATATATATGCAATAAAATCACAGTAAACAGGTGATATCACAATATGCAGAACAAACACTGTGAAAAAATAGGGACCTTCCAATCGCTTTCGTGATTTCTCACATTATCAAAGAACTAAAAAAATAAAAGATCAGCAGAAGGGATTTAAGGGAGAGAATACACCTCGCGGTCAACATACAATACCCACCCATCCATTTATGATGCGGGTAAAATGGTCAAGGATCTGTGAAATATAGCTTATATTCTATCCCAATTTTATGATTTTATCTTGTTGAATAAATTTTAAATTCTTCCCAAATTTTATTAATTATCAATGAATTTAATTTTTATAATCTTAAACCAATATTCATATTAATTTCAAAATTTTTTTTTTTTTTGAAGCTTGAAACTATTATATTTATCTCAACCATGGATCTGCGTGATACAGCTTTCTCTGCATTTTTAAAATCAACTGGATTGTTAAAATCCCTCACATGAATACCTCTTCAAGGGGAAAATGGGAGGGGAATCTTTGGCACAGTGAATTGGACCCTTTAGTCGTCGTCTTCTGACTGAACCTAATTACCCCCAATGTTCCAGTGCTAAAGGGATTGTCCTACGAAGAAAAGTTAAGGGAAATCGGCCTGACGACACTAGAGGACAGGAGGGTTAAGGGAGATATGATAACGACATACAAAATACTGCGAGGAATAGATAATGTGGACAGAGACAGGATGTTCCCTACCAAATTTTTCCCATCTCTCATTTCCCTTCCCATTTCCTTTCCTGCTTTTGGCCTTTTGGGGTCTTCCCCTCTGAAATTCTAGCTAATGGGAGGGGGAAAGGGTGACAATATTCATCCCATTGCTTTGAGGTGCTAGGTAGTGGTGGTGTTTGCTGTAGAATCTTGATCATCTGGGAATGTCTCGTTACCCCTACGAAGTTTCGGGGGGGTGGCGGCTCAGGGTGTCTTTCGGGTGACGGGTGTATCTCTGGAGGCTGCCTGTCGGTTCTGAGCATAACTCTGCTGCTGTAACTATAAATGTTTAATACAGGACCCCATGAGCATAGCTCTGCTGCTGTAACTACAAATTCTTAATACAGGACGCCATGAGCATAGCTCTGCTACTGTAACTACAAATGCTTAATACAGGACGCTATGAGCATAGCTCTGCTACTGGAACTACAAATGCTTTAAACAGGACGCCATGAACATAGCTCTGCTACTGTAACTACAAATTCTTAATACAGGACCCTATGAGCATAGCTCTGCTACTGGAACTACAAATGCTTTATACAGGACCTCATGAGCATAGCTCTGCTACTGTAACTACAAATGCTTTATACAGGACCTCATGAGCATAGTTCTGCTACTGTAATTACAAACACTTAAGCCGAGACACTACAAGCATACATCTGCTCCTGTACCTATAGATAATGAAGAAGTTACACCACAATCATAGCTCTGTTGTTGAAACCGCAAATACGTAATCGCTCCTTCCTTGAGAAAGACTTTCACAAGGAAAGTCAGAAAGTCTGCATTTCAACTCGAACCTGTGATCTTCAATTTGCAAGCGTCATTCCTCACCCACTCAGCCGGATCGTTCTCCGGTCGACAATATCTTCTTCTCTGGCGGGAGAAATTTACGCTTCTCTCGATCCGTTTGATATCGCCATCTTATGGCAAAGATTGCGTCCACGTAAACTTTGTATTCCTGCGAAGTTTGCGTTGCTTCTTTCTTCAAAGTATGTGTTAAAAGACAGTTTATATTACTGCACCTTTTTTTCCATTTAACGTTTTGTCAACGTTTAGCCCCAACGTCTTACCAACGTCTTGACAACGTCTTGTCAACGTCTTGACAATATTTTATCGCCTTCATAGTCTCTTTTATATCGTATCTCTTGCGAGATTAAACAAATCTGAAGAGTATTGGAAAACTCCTGGCATTTACGAATATGAGACTGCTTTCTGTAGAGCTTTGTCATTTTATCAGTGTTGCTCTTTGTAGAGCTTTGTCTAGTTATCAATGTGTAGCGCTCTGTAGAGCTTTGCCGGGTTATCAGTATGTTTTCTGTAGAGCTTTGTCATTTTATCGATGTCTTTGGATAGAGCTTTGTAATGTTATCAGTGTCTATCTCTGGGCAGAACTTTGTCATGTATCAGTGTCTATCTCTTGGTAGAGCTTTGTCATGTTATGTCTATTTCTGGGCAGAGCTTTGTCATGTTATCAGTGTCTGTCTCTGGGTAGAGCTTTGTCATGTTATCAGTGTCTACCTCTGGGTTAAGCTTTGTTATGTTAGCAGTGTCTATCTCTGGGTAGAGCTTTGTCATGTTATCAGTGTATATCTCTGGGTAGAGCTTTGTCATGTTATCAGTGTCTATCTCTGGGTGAGCTTTGTCATGTACTTTTTAATATTAGTTTGATGCTGCCTCAAATATTATTTGACTATATTTGTGGGCAGTACCTGCCATCCTACCATCCTTGTGGACAATACCTGCCAGCCATCCTACCATCCTTGTGGACAATACCTGCCAGCTATCCTACCATACTTGTGGACAATACCTGCCAGCCATCCTACCATACTTGTGGACAATACCTGCCATCCTACCATCCTTGTGGACAACACCTGCCATCCTAACATCCTTGTGGACAAAACCTGCCTGTTATCCTACCATACTTGTGGACAATACCTGCCATCCTACCATATTTGTTGACAATACCTGCAATCCTACTATACTTGTGGACAATGCCTTCCATCCTACCATACTTGTGGACAATACCTGCCATCCTACCATATTTGTGGACGATACCTGCCATCCTACCATACTTGTGGACAATACCTTCCATCCTGTCTACGAGAATATTCAGGCAACTTCTTTACCATCATGAATAAGACGTGTTTAATTTCGTGGGCCAATCAGAGGGCCTCTTTCATCCCAAGACTTGAAAAGGAAAAATAAATTATTGCTCGATTGCCTTTTTTTTCAGTTAACTTCTTCATTTTTCATTTCTATGGTACACCGAGTATGTCTTTTGTTCGTTGGTAAACCAGGCACTGTTGTTTCGTTTATAGTACTCCAGGCACTGTTGTTTTGTTTATGGTACACCAGACACTGTTGTTTTGTTTATGGTACACCATGCACTGCTGTTTTGTTTATGGTACACCATGAACTGTTGTTTTGTTTATGGTACACCATGCACTGTTGTTTTGTTTATGGTACACCATGCACTGTTGTTTTGTTTATGGTACACCATGCACTGTTGTTTTGTTAATGGTACAGCATGCACTGTTGTTTTGTTTATGGTACAGCACTCACTGCTGTTTCAATTACGGTTCGGTAGACGCTGTAGCGTGTTCATGGTACGCAGTATTCATCTGCTTGTTATGGTACCCCGGACTCGGCAGGTTACGGTACGATGGATTCAGGAACTTATGGTACAAAGGACTTAGCAGTTTATTATGGTACGCGGCATTCTCAGGGAGAGTGAATGACTTTATCTGAGAGCATGGTTTTTAGAACGACTCAAGTGTGAAACATGTTCGCACAACCTAAAAACGTTGAAATCTCTACCTTATCTTCATCCTATATCTTATTTAAATGTTTTATAATAGTAAAGATGTAATAAAGATAATGGTTGGGAAGGGTTTTAAATGAGCTGAGGTTCGTAACAGATATTAGATTGTAAATAGTATGAACTCGTAACCTAACCTTATAAAAACCCGAGGGAGAGGGTGAGAGGAGAGAAAGAGAGAGAGAGAAAAAAAAAAATAAGCGTTTAATTAAAAAAACAAACAAATATGATGTAACTAGTATCAGAAAAAAACTAGTGTTGAAAGTTTCATTCAATGAAATAAAAATATATATGGAACAGTAATTATATTGATATCTGCATATACAAATAGTTAATTTACATACACGTAGCCACTATGTATCAATGTCGAGAGCACTCCATATATTTATGTGGAACAGACCAGCGAGTATACACGTACCAGAGCTCCTATACAATTTAAATATTTTAACTAAAGCACTGCATACGGGATTCAATATCTCAACGAGTAGATTCGTTAAGCATATTTCCTGACATCTAGTGCCCATGATCTATAATTTTTATTTTCCAGCTGAAGCACTGCATACGGGATTCGACTTCGTAACGAGTAGATTCGTTAAGCATATTCCCTGATATCTGTCGCCTATGATCCTCTTCAAGGGTGGCTCCTTGTTGTGGTGAGGCTATCGGTCTGAGGAATTGGACCTTTTGGTCTTCTTCCTCAGACCGAACCTAATTACCCCCCAATCCTCTCTTCCCTATCCCATCCTCCCCATTCCTCCCCATCCCAACCCTCCCCTTTTCCCCCATCCCGTTTGTAGCCTCTGGGGTCCTCCCCTCTGGCATTTCGGTTTCTAGGTAGGGGGAAGTGTGCCGGGGATCATCCCTCTCCATGAGGTTCCTCAGGTGTGGTATAGTTCGCCGTGGAATCTGGATTATCTGGAGGCGCCCTGCTCCCTTTCCGGATTTCTGAGAAGTGGGCGTGGTGTCCTGCAGATGACGGGTGTATCTCCAGAGGCTGCCTGTCGGTTCTGGGAGGTGACAGCCAAAGGAGGTATGCCCTCTCTTTTGTCTGCCGAGGTGGCTCGGTAGATGTGAGGTTGCTCTCCTGGACCGCTGGTTTACTGGCGTGATGGGTAGGGTATGGCACGGGTTCCACGCTGCATCTGCACTGTTTGTGGTCTCGAGGTGCTCTCGGATAAGAGGAGGAACTTACGGCCCTTTCATGCCTTCTAGTGACTGTCCCTCTTTTTTTTCTTTTTTTTTCTTTCCTCCTTTTTTTTTCTTAAAAATAAGAAAGAAAGAAATCCAATCATCGTGGAGTCTTCGTTCTGTGACAACCCTCCTCCTCCCAGGCCCCTTTTTGGTTACCACATTCTGTTATGACTCAGCTTCGTTATTGGACAATTCTCTAGACTCTTCCCATACCCTTATACCTTCTGCTGGTGATGCTTCGTCACCTGCTCCAGGTGCTGGGGCTCTGCCAATTTCTGTTACTGCCTCTGCCTCTTGCACACCTCTTAACTATGTGTCTGGCATCCCCGAATACAGTGTGACAGTTTTCGGATTGCCCACCTACCTCAGGTGGGCAAACGTTTCAGACCATTTACTGACGATGGCTCTTCGATGTCTACTCATTCTACCCAAAAACGACCTACGCGACACCCACTTCCTTTATGCACCATATTTACAAGTACGCAGTGAACTAAATTCTTTTCCATACAACCGACATCTCCAATTGATTATCTTTCTGACCATAATATTGGTAAAGCTCTTTTACAACACGTTGGCCAAAATATATCCTTTCACGCTCTTTGAAGCGGTGTGCATTGTTACAGTTCAGAATGCAGAACAACTTCATGATCTTTCCCATATTACTTCCATAGATAACATTCCCATCACAGTTCACAAGCAAGCTACTCAATTCTTGCAGAGGTATGGTGGTTTTTACCACATACCATTGACCAGAGTGATTTTCTGTCTTGTGGGGATGATATTTTGGAACAATTAGCCCTTCAGGACTTTCCTATTCTCAAAGTAGATACATATGTCCTGCCCGCTCGTGGGTGGAGGCGCTTTCCCAGTAACATCGCCCGCATAACATTTAACTGCCGTGAACTCCCCTCCTCCGTTTATATAGCAGGCCATCACCTAGAGGTCCATAAGTGGTCCCTACTCCCCAACAGTGTCGAAATTGCTGGCGTTTTGGACACCCTGCTAAATACTGCAGGTCTGAGGCGAAGTGCCTGGTCTGCGGTGCCACAGATCATACCAATACATCTCGTAGTCTTTCCTCACTTGTCTCAATTTCAATGAACCTCATCCTGCTTTTTCTTGCAGTTGTCAGGTCTATCGTAATGAACGAGAATTCCATTGTCTTAGGGAGAGCGAAGGCCTTATGCTATGGCTGTCTCTTGGCTCCACCTTCAGGGAAATCTTCCTCATATTCCTTATTTATGAGTAGCTAGGAGACCTCCAACCATGGCGGTTTCCCTGCCTACCAGCTCCTCCAGTGTTGTGTCTTCCAGGGTCACCCCCATTTCTAATTATTTTGTAGTTTTACCCGCTTACCTACTTCTACCTCTACTTCTCACCCGCTAGTTTCTCAGTCTCACATGCCTGCATCTTCTTCACGCCTATCACCTGCGAAGCTGAACCTGTCTCATAAGCCCAAGTCTCTTCGCATTCCTCCAGTACTTACCATTCCTCAACAGTTTTCCTTTTTGTCCTCAGTGCCTCGTTCTAACCCCCTTTCTAACTCTTACATGGAGGTTCACTCCCTTTGTGTAGTCCCCTCTTCTCCTGTTCCCCCCATTCTTCTTCCCCAGTTACTTTCTAACCTCCTTCCTCTCCTATTCCACCGCAGGCCTCTTCTGCCCCCACCAGCGCATCTCTCCTGGTTCATACTTCTCTCCCTTCTCAAACCTCTTTGGTTCCCTCCATAGTCTCCCTGATCTCTACTTGTTCTACCTCACCTGTCTCTGAAATCATGGTATCGGCATCTTCCTTATCTGTTGAGACACTTGACACTATCTCGATGGACAATGACGTGCCGCCTCCTACCCCTTTTTATTTTTCACAACCCTCGCAGCAATCTTTTCCTTCACAGCATTCTGATTCCTCTTTGCTTACACGCTTACCTTGCCCCCACACAATGACTTCACTGACCCTAATAGCCCATAAATTTTGTTGCTTCTTATTGTTGGCATACCTGTCTTTTTAAATAATGACTTATTTACAATGGAATATTCGTGGCCTCGGGTAATTGGGGAGAGCTCCAGGTGTTACTCTCCCAGTTTTCCCCAGTATTTGTTGGGTTTCAATAGCCCAAAATTCGTTCAGCTGTTATTCGCCCCGTTTCGGGCTAAGTGCTGTTGTATTCTTCTGATCCCTTTCCTAATGAATCATTTAATGAGAGCCCGCTTCTTGTGCACGTTGGTATACCATATCAACAGGTCTTTGTTTGTTCTCTGCTGCATTATATTGCAGCCTGTATTTATTTGCTCAGATGGTATTCAGTTTGCTCTCTATATATCTCCCTTCCCCGTGCATTCTGTATCTCGGATATTGCATTCTTGATCTCTTCTTGTTGTTAGGTGATTTTAACGCTCACCATCATCTTTGGGGAGGGTCCCACTGTGACTCTCGTGGTGATAGGTTGGAGACTCTTCTCACTTCTCATCCTCTTCATGTTTTCAATACAGGTGATCCCACCCATTTTGACTCTCGCACTCAGTCTATCTCTTGCATTGATCTTTCTATCTGCTCCTCGTCAATCCCACTTGATTACGCTTGGTCTGTTCTCCCAGATTTGCACGACAGTGATCACTTTCCTATTATTACTTCTACTACGTATTCCCGACCGCCTCGTATCCCTCGTTGACTATTTGGACGAGCGAATTGGGACTTATACTCTCATCCTACAGCTTTTTGTGAGGACCCTTCTTCATCCTCTATTGATGAAATGGTGCTCCAGTTTTCGACCTTAGTTTTGACTGCAGCATCTATTCCTCAAACCTCAGGCAGACATTCTCAGACATGCATGCCTTGGTGGTCTACTGTGTGTGCCTGTGCGGTGCGTTTGAAACGTGCTGCATGGGGCCATTACTGGTATAATTGCACCTCAGATCGTCTCTTGGATTTTAAGCGGGCAAGGACAGTCGCTCACCGCATCATACGCAATGCTAAATGCACTTGTTGGCAAGACTGTGTCTGCCAATACCTCGACTTCCCCTATGTGTGCAGTTTGGAAGAAGGTACGGAAGTTGTGTGGCAAGTATCCTCCAGACCCAGCTCCTGTTCTGCGGGTTGCTGGTGTTAGTGTTGCGGAACCTCTTGACGTTGCCACAGAAATCAGAACTATCTTGTTCTTGTCTCCAAAGGGCTTCACCTCTGTCCCTCATTTCTCGCATCTAAGTTTACCAAGGAGCAATTGCACTTGGATTTCTCTTCTAATGGAATGGAGCCATATAATGTACCTTTCACTCTCTTAGAGCTAGAGTCCATGCTTTCCAACTGCCAGTCATTGGCATCTGGGCCTGATGATATTCAGGCAACAAAATCTACATTCTACAGTTCTTATAGTCCTTTTGCGTCTTTTCAATCTTATTTGGACATGAGGGGTTCTCCCTCAACAATGGAAATCTGCCATTGTCCTACCGTTTCGCAAACCAGGCACTTCGGGGCTTGATACCTTTCACTATCGTCCCATTGCTCTGACCAGTGTAGTCTAAGGTGATGGAATGATTGGTGAATAGATGTTTGATATGGTATTTGGAGACTTGCAATAGTCTTTCTCTTCACCAATATGACTTTCGCAAGGGACCCTTTGCTCTACTTGTGCTAACAAACACTCCATCCTAAAAAGTCTTTTTTGATCTTGAGAAGGTATATGACACAACTTGGAGGTATAATATTTTAGCCCAAGGCCACTCCTTAGGCCTACATGGTAATCTACCAACCTTCCTTGCTGCTTTCTTATCTGACAGACATTTTCTTATCCATGTTGGCTCCTCGCTTTCCTCAGACTTTGTTCAAGCCAAGGGAGTCCCACAAGGTTGTGTCCTTAGCACTTCCCTTTTTCTCTTAGCTATAAAGGACCTACCTTCAATTCTTCCATCGCATATCAGTATCAGTAATGTACTAATACTGTACAGTCTGTTCGTATCTCCGAATGTTCGTAACTCCAATGTTTGCAGGTAGGGTAGCGACTGTATTGACTTTTAGTGGATGATGAATATATTGACTTAGAGCATTTTCTTAATATAACAATAAAGTAATTATAATAATTATGTTTAATTTGGAAGAGTATGATAATGTAGAAAATAATAAAATTTGTCAATGTACATAAAACGTCTGTTGACATAATCTCTCAAGTGGCGAGAATTTCACAGGATTTCGAGGAAATATTAATTAGATTATCTACATTAGCACCAGACTGTTAATATATATTGTCTGTTGATATACTCTGTATTGTCTCTTATTGTATCTTCATATAGTAGTAGAGCAGTAAAATAATGCTAATTTAAAATTTAGTGAAAGACGAGAGTAACCTTAGAAGAACAGCACTCAAATAGAATTTTTAATATATTTATAATGTTGAAATCATTGATTGTGGTTGGACAAGAGTGTGTGAGGATATCAACATAATAATTTTTTTTCGGTAGAATAAAAAATATCTTCGTGACAGGAAGAGGAAAAATATTGAGTGAGACGCCGAGTAATGCTTCCACAGCATTAAATAAACTTATTTTAACCATTTGACAGCTCTTTTAATAAAGGCCAAGACTGATGAGTAAAGTGAAAATAACTAATTTTGATCGGTTATGATTATTCTAGTAACTAAGGGAGATAAGGTGTATGCAAGTATATCTCATATATATGTTGTGCCGAACAGGTCAAACACGATTTTGGCTGAAATAGCAATGTTGTTCTTGCCGAATAAGACAAGCGAAAAATTGTGTATGCAATCATTTCGCAAAAATCATTCTGAACCTAACGAAAAAATATATATTTCATTGTGTTTGTTTATTATTAAATTATTGTAAACTTACCTAAAATATATTTAGTTATATTAGGCTAAATTAAATTGCGCTTGTTATAATAAGGTTAGGTAAGATTTTTAAGGTTCTTTTGTTCCAAAATTATTTTTTTTTTACATTAACATAAATTAAAACAATATATATTTGAAAGTATAAGAGAAAATTTTAGAAAGGACTTAATTTTAAATGAGTTCTTGCTAAGTGACCAGTTTTACCTATTCGGCATTACATATTATATATATATATATATATATATATATATATATATATATATATATATATATATATATATATATATATATATATATATATATATATAAAGATCTCTTGTAATTTTCTAAATTTTAATACATTGATTTGCTTATGACACTGGAGATTATACGGGTGATGGTGAAGCACTAGTACTGTAGATCGTAGTTGAGACATAGGACAGGTACTGAAGATCATACCCAGTGGTGGTGTTGGTGAAGTCTGTTATGAATCTAATTCACCCTTTCTCATCTATTGTTTCCCTTTCATAACTGTCTTTTTCTTTTTCCTTTCAGGCCGGCCGCCCCCCTCAGTGACCTGGTGGTCAGAAAGGGTACTGGAGGAGCGAAACTTCGAAGTCACCAGAGAAGGTCATGTCCGTTCTGACCTAAAGATAGCTGAGGTGACCCGTGCACATCATCTTAAAACCTACACATGCCAGGCGCAGAACAACAACCAGCAGAAGTTGATGGAGGAGGTCACGATAGATATGAATTGTAAGTTGATGAAAAAGGGAGGATGATAGAGCAGTTTTTGATGGACAGGTCATGAACTGATGGAGTGAGGGAGGTTGTTGGAGTGATTTATGACTGACTGATCATATACTGATAATGTTAGTGATTAGTTTGTAACTGAGAGATTGAGGGAACGGTTTTAAGATTGACAGTCATTGAACTTAGCTTAATCCTCTACTTCTACTCTCTCTCGTTTCTCTCCTCACTCCTATCCCTCTTTTTCCACTCTCATCGACTCCTCCCTGAACTCCTGCTCACTACTCCTCATTAATTCCCCACTTCTCCCACACTATTACTTCCTCCATCCCTCAAATACTACTCCCTCAATCTTGCCACCTTCCTCCCCATCCTTTCTTCTCTCTTTCCATCATTCCGTCCCCCCTCCTTCCCTGCTCCTCCCCGATTCCTCAAGCACTTCTCTCCATTCTCTCCCAATCTTCCCTTCTATTTCTTATTCTTTTCATGGGGAATCGTCGTAACTCCGGGATGCCTTGTGACAACTCCGGGATGCCTTGTGACAACTCCGGGATGCCTTGTGACAACTCCGGGATGCCTTGTGACAACTCCGGGATGCCTTGACATGTTTGGAATGCATAGTGATGACTGTAATACGTTGTGATAACATTGAGATGAATCCAGACATCAGTAATTTAATACGTATTGTTCATTCATATGCAAGTAATATACAGGAAAATTAGAAAATGTTCGATTTTTTTTATCGTTGTGTTTATTGATTAATAATCTGCTGTCTCCCCTCAGCTTATTGCAGTCATGTTTTGTTAAATGAATATTAGCACCTTTTCCTAGAAGCCTCCCACAGCAGTCAACTAACATCCAGGATGCCATTCACAACTGTCAGATGACATCCAAGTACTATTTAAGATATACTCACTTCTTCCCCTCTACTACAGTAAAGTAAATCCCAGATAAATATTTTCTGCTGGGTGAACAGGGAATGTTTTATGGCAAAATGGATGTCACATGGAGAATTATTAAAAATCAGAGCTGTCCATAAGGAATTGTATAAGTATGTGAGCACTAGACAAAGGAGAAGGCTACGATAGTATCGTGAATTAAGGTAGAGTTCAAAACAAACACACACACACACACACACACGTACGTCAGGCCCATACTGGAGTATGCAGCACCAGAATGGAACCCACACGTGGTTCAAGCACGTCAAGAAATTAGAGAAAGTGCAACGGATTGCAACAGGACTAGTTCCGGAATTAAAGGGCATGTCCTGCGAGGAGAGATTAAGAGAAATCAACCTGACGACACTGGAGGATTGGAGGGATAGATGGGACGTGATAACGACATAAAAAATACTGAGAGGAATTGACAAAGTGGACAGTTCCAGAATGTTTCAGAGATGGAACACAGCAACAATGGGACAAAACTGGAAGTTAAAAGCTCAGATGAGTCACAGGGATGTTAGGAAGTACTTCTTCAGGCTCAGAGTTGTCAGGAAGTGGAACAATTCAGAAAGTGAGGTACCTCTGCTTTACTCTGGCCTCTCTAGATATCTCCGCGATTGACTTCATACGAGTCTAATTGTGGGAGGAAGAGGCGGGTACGGTGTGTATATATGTGTGGGGGTTGAGGAGGGAATGGTTGAAATATGGCCGTGGAGTAGCTAGGAGACGTCAGCTAGGTGCTGAGCCTAGCCTCAGCATACCATTATGGGTTCACACTTGCTATGACAGCTTAAAAGGTTTCCTGTCAGCATCTGGAGTGACTTCTGCCTAAGAATTACCATCTGTCATGAGGGTCTGTCTTACACACACACACACACACACACACACACACACACACACACACACGCACAGGCACACGCGCGCGCACACACACGCACACGCACGCGCACGCGCGCACTCACTCACACTCTGCGCCATTTCTTTAATGGCCCTAAAATTGACATAATAAATATTTGCGACTTAAATGTGCATGACACATTAAAATTCCTGGAGAAGAAAGCTTTGCATAAATATATCAAATAATCCAGATAAATTCTCAAACAATGACCGTAGTTTAAAAATGAAATTACGAATTCATTAACAGCAGTCGCTCTTAAATTAGAAAAGGAGGGTACAGTTTGAAATTGTTTCTGCAGTGTTCAATCATTTTTAGTTAAAATAGAGGGCACTTTCTACAAAAAAATAAATTGTAAGTTATATCAGTAAGAAAATAAACCACAGTGGCGTGGCGAGAAAATTCACTACTAAGAAAACATTAGACGTTTCCTTATGCTTGGATTATTATCAGTCGCGACAGAATGAAAGAAAGAAAGGAGGAAGAGAAAATAAAGAGATGACTGTTGTACTGTTGTAGGAAGCTTAGTCTCATTTTCAAAACATTGGGGGGATTTAGATTGTGAATTATATACTATCTGAGATTTGTGTTGTGTGAAAATGATGCATAGAATAAGATAAAATAATAGATGACACGAGTGAGTGTTTGATACCAGTGTCAGCATGGTGATATCTACAGTAAGGAGGAGCGAGTGTGATACCTATGTCAGGGTGGTGGTATCTCCAACAAGTAGGAATGAGAGGGTAATATCAGTGTTAACACTAATTTCCAAGGTAATCTCCCAGTTTACAAGAATCCCAATTTACACACATCCTCACTTACAAACGGAGCACCTGGGAACCATCTAAAGATTTCCAACGTTACTAAAGTTTGTGCCAAGCTATTTGTGAACTGAGAGCCCTTCTCCAAGGAATTGAGTTTTGATGGTGTTGATGTTAGTGTTGCGCAGGCCGTCGATACATCAGGATATCGGTGCTCTTCGGGAAAGACTGTGAAGTATGGAGGGATTGTGATTACAATTTCTTGTTCGTGCAACTTAGCAGGCAACTCAACATGCTATTAACATTATTTCTGTGACGCTGTCGACCACTCACTGCATCAAGAGACTTGATAGCTGCCCTTCCCAACCACATTTGGACACGTGATTGGGAAGGGCATTCCTTCACTAATCTACAAAATGACTGAAGCATTCACACCTACATGAGGAGTGTCCTAGGGCTCCTGTTTAAGCCCTATTCAACATCTATATTAATGACCTACCGTAGCCTGAGTATAGGGACACCATCATTACCTTATTTAGTGACGATGTCTTATCCTCCACCTCATCAGATAAAAATAGCAAGCACGGAAGAATGATTTGAAATAATGAACGAAGAACTGATAACTGACAACTGGGAAAAGAAATGATTAATTACTACCAGCACTGGCCAATTACAGATAAGCAATATAGGTTACTACCTGCGACAGTAGAGAACAATGGAGGAATTATTATCAGAGACACTCCAATTGCTATCAAGTGCATCAACAGGATCTTGGCTTAAGAAATCGACAGGTTGCTGAACTCCACCGAATACATCATTGACAAGTAAATGCAACGAACGGTTTAGATTAGATGTAAGATGATACACCCGATGCTCAAATATACATGCGTACCTCTGTCTTTAACACCCCAACCCATCTTGCTTAAGTCCAGTGAGTCCAGAACAGGGCCTTCCGTTTTGTCTTTTAACACTCAGCTGAGAGACAGAGTATGGATGGAGTACTTCCCTGTGTTACCCAAGATCCAGGGAATCAGCTTCAAGATCGATACGCTCAAGAAGAGCCAGCTGTGTGGTATACATGACTTCTATTCACCCGACAGAGAAAACCCCAGCCGATTAGCATCAGACTTATGTGATCCGTAAACACTCGCGCACAACTCGAAGGATGACCTTGAAAGAGTTTTCAAGACTATGAATGCCGAGCGACCGACCGACCAGATGATAAATACTGGATAACGCCTGACCCTGTCTACGTACTTAATCGATAAATTCTTCACTGATGAGGCTCCCACCCCTACTCCACACACGCACCTGACCGCCGTGAAGACCAGCGATAGTGGAACAAGCCTAGAAAGTAAGTACCAGGCAGTAAGCGACCTGGGCACCCTCCTCGCGACCGTAAATATCCTGAGCTGCGACCAACTATCACAAGGAATTCCACTTCATGAAAAGAAAGCATACCCACACCTATCCTATGAGCATTCATTTAGACACTTTTCATATATACATGTGTATGAGTGCTGGGAAGTGCGGTATACATCTTACATGAATTTCATGATGACTTAAAATGTGAACCATTCACACCCATTACCAAATGCAAAAGAATAGTGGATTGACCATTTATATTTTCATCCACTTTCTATTCTCTTCCTTATACTCCTTTGACCCATTTCCATCCTTCCTGATTATTCTTCCCTTTCCTTCTTTGGTTATTGTTCGTGCGTTCGGTTTTTTTTTTTACCTATATTGCTGGGTAACTGGAGTGGTCTTTAAAAGCATATTCATCATAAAACAATATGGATTTGGATTTTTAATTGAAAGATTCTACCTAGCGAATTTATATTCATGTACATAAATGAATAAAAAGGACGGGGAATTAAGCGTGATCCATGTGTATAGAGGCCCAACACTGTTACCACTCAGCCACTGAGCTTACAATACAATTCTGTGACATGGTTAATATTACAACACTTGTGTGACATGGTTGTAGCAGCAGCATCAACCGCAGCTCTTCTGTTTCATCCCAAACCATCAGAAGTTTTCATGGCAAATTTGTTCTGTTATGGAGCTGGTCATCTGAGGCCTCATTCTTGCAGTATACAGGGATTCAGAGACTGTGAGGTCGAGTCTCTGCTGTGGTGTTTAGGTCAGTACTGTGGAGTCCCCAGAGGTAAGAGTGAGTAATAAAATGACAGCGGTCTGGGATTTCAATGAAAGAGGGCACAGAGGAATGTCAGTACGGAAATATTTAACCTTATGTTCCTAGATGCTGTGTTTAAGGTTTCGTGAGGTATCTCTCAAGTATCGAGCATCACAGCTCGAACACATAAATAATCGAGTCTCAGGTCACAAAGAAGTGGATCCACTCTTTACAAACCTTCTAATATTACGTTCATTGGTGAATACACATTGAGTTATTGAGAAAAGAAGCAGTTTAATATATTACGCATTCCTTACGAATGCGAAAACTTTGGTTTCCTAAGTAAGGTAGGCTATTGTATATTATATACTTATGGACTGTGTAGGTAACTGGAGTAGACGAATTAAAATTTGAAAAGGTTTTGAACAAAACTTTAACACTGCTGCAATTCTCAACAGCATAGAATCTGTCTTACAGTCCAGAGGTACAGAATAATTGCTTATCATTTCCTGATATTTTAAAGCTTATAAATGACCTGAAATTTGATTTGAAAGTCTACGGAAAACCGACGATCAAGAACGTTACACAACGTAACCTGACACTCCACGACCCACGTAATAAAAGAGGAGTTGTCACAGGATTAGATTTTAGGGCTTATTGCATCTCAAGCTCTTCCTTTCTCGAAGAAGAATAGACTGGAGTTGCATACAAAGAACCTTTTCTAAGCTATATTATCCAGCAGATTCCATTATCGAATGAAGACTCCTGTTCATTGACCTGGCCCCAGTGGCGCTGACCCCCGGAATTCCCTCCAGGAAGAATCCAAGTAGGTCGACAGGTATATTGTTCTCCGAGTCAGACAGGTTTCTGAGATCCCTTATTGGTAAAAGTGAGACCCAGATAACCAGCATCACTTCTAACCATATTAAGAACTTAAAAAAAGGAACACGCAACACAGTAAATCCAACGTCACATGTAGGGAATGTAAGAAGATATGTATATGCTGGGAAAATATCTAAGAGATACAAGTCATCATTTTGAGGTGCTTACTTATGTTCACAGATGCGTTGCTTATGTTCATAGATGCATTGCTTATGTTCACAGATGCGTTACTTATGTTCACAAATGTGTATCGTGCATTTCCTGCACGATACACAGTAACACTCGTAGCCATCTCAGGATCTTTCAAATAATGTCAGACTTTAGTCATTAAAGAATCGGAGCTGTGTCGTAGATGCTGTTTAGAATCTGCTCTTATCTCTACTACCAACACCACAGCAGTTTTAGGATCCCGGTCTTAACTGCCGAACACATCCTACCTAAGCAAAACAGAGCATAAACTAGCTCCGCTCTCCAGCCTGTGCAGCACCTGAACCGACCCACTATACTGTGTATACTGTGTATTCTAATTGTCAGTAGTGGATTGATAGTCTGCGTCTGCTTCTCTCCATCCCATTGGTGAACGACACTTCTTAGTCAATGTCCTAGTTACCGAAAAATGTGTCATTTCGTAGATGTCGGTTTAAATTAACACTTGCAACCTCAGGAATATAGCGTCAGAGAATTAAATAAAATGGCTTATGTTGGGAGGACTGAATGTCTGAGGAAACAAAACATGCCTCAATCTTTGATGACTGAGTGGATCACAGGAAGGAAGCAATAAGTGATTATTCAACCGGAGGTATACGATAGACTGAACGCAACATGTGGTGTTTCTCAGGGATCGTACCTCAACCCAGTCATTTCCATAATTAGGTATCCTTAAAAGATTGCCTAATATTTTTTTTTTATTCCTCCACCTTTTCGATTTTTATTTCGCTCATAACTCGAGAATGTCTCATCCAGTCGGCTTTAAATTCTAAACACTTATGTATGACAACGACGAACAAATTCTTGGAACAAGTGGCATGTTCACGAGCCCTGTGACCGAAGTTGTTAAACCTGTCCCCAGTATCCTGGAACAGTTCAGATAACTTTCAAAATCTTCCGTAGTGTAACTACTAACGCTCAGAAAAGGTGCCAAAAAATACGACGATGTATTTTTTGGCACACCTACTATTGCTGATTATAAAATGATCAGCAATAGTAGGTGTACTATTGCTGATCATTTTATGAATAAAATAGTGTGAAATATTTATTCCCATTAAACCACGTGAAATAGTTTTAACTTATACTCAACGGCTTCCTTATTGAATCTTAGGGCCGGGATAGTACTTATTAATTTTCGATTGCGTTCAAGCAAATGTTCAGACTTGCTAAAATAATAAGCAAACTTGGAATTGTTGGAATACGTGCCATAACTGGAGAATGACTCGTATGATAGGCTTCAAATTTCTTCATTGGTGAGGTTTCGTGAACACAAGGCTCACGCTGTCCTTGGGTAATGTAAATACCAATCTGCTAATTTTATTGAATAGTGTTTTTTACTATTTACTCAATAACCGATGGACGATTCTTCTGATTGGCTTCAAAATATTATTTACAATGTATTCTATAACATGACTGATAACTCATAAGTTTTGTTCGAATTACTGCAAATTTGGAATTTTATTGTAGTTAAAACACGTATATTTGTTGAAATCAGTTAAATTACTGGAGAATGCAATTATTGATCAGTTTCAAACTTTTACCGTTCATGGGCTTCATTAAAACACTGTCACTCACTACGAGCTGTGTAAATTTTAAGTAACTAATTTTATTAAACAAATTTCCCCCCCCCTCCCTATTTAATAAACGTAGAATGTCTTCTCTGATCAGCTTCAATCCCTAAATACTGATGAATCCTAATAGGAAGTATTTTTTGTATTCATTTTGGGCTATGTTGGTGTTAATTAGCCAATTATTATCCTTGATTTTTTAAACAAAACTAAAGAAAACATTTTTTTCTTACGGGATTGTGGAGAATTTTATATAGAATGTAACTCAGGAAAGTGAATTGGAAAACAAATAAAAATTCGCGGTTCTGTGGTATTGAAGTAAGGTGAGACTTATTTAAGTAAGGTGAGACTTATATACAAGTCAGCAAGAACGTGTTGTCCTTGCCATCTTGTAGTGAATGGATACCAAAAAATAAGTCATCTGTTGTGGGTCGCATGCTGGACTTGTATGAACCCCAATGGAAATAAGCCACCCAGATCGGCTTTCCTTTATTTTTCTTATTAGCACATCGGCCGTTTCCCACCAAGGCAGGGTGACCCGAGAAAGAAGAAACACTTTCATCATCACTCTCCATCACTGTCTTGCCAGTGGCGTGCCTACACTACAGTTCAAACGCAGCAACATATCTCCATCCCTTCTTCAGAGGGAGGCGGAGGCACTGTACACTTCACACCTCCAGGACTCGAGTCTGGCTAACAGGTTTCCCCTGAATCTCTTCATAAATGTTACTTTGCTAGCAGTCCAGCAGCACAAGTCATAAAAACCATTCCCTTCCACTGGTTAAAAACACGCTCACGCACGCTTACTGGAAGTCTAACCCCCTCTCTATTAACCTTCAATGGTCACTAATATATAATTTGTGATATTTTCGTCTTCAAAACAAAACTAACACACTATTTTGACCAGTTGTGGTCACAAAATTCCATTAAGTAAGAAGACAAACGGGACAGGATGCAGAGAAGAGCGATTCAGCTAGAAAATTCAATCCCTTTAATGAGGATGCTTTGAAGTTTGTGAATGGCTCCTGATCAAAGAAACTGGAGCTACTCTTCCCTCCCTAGGATATAATTTGGCTGTCCCCAACTCTTCTTACCCCTACGGTGTTGTATGAGTTCAATGCATCCTTATTAGTATAATAAATTATTTAGAAAATGAAGAATCAGAGCACTAAATATAATTTCCTTTACGACAAGATTTTATATAGACATTTAGATGAATAATAAAAAAGTCAAATGTTTTGCGATTCTGTGACACTAACAGTATGAAATGTTAAATAGAAGACGAAGTACAAGACTGATATGAACTGTTTAACTTCCAGTGAAAAAGCATTAAAACAAATCCCACGCTGTTATAACTTGTTACTGTGGTGAAATATGAAAGCTATAAAGCAGGCCGTCACCTAGCGAACTAGGAAATGCTAATGATCGACTGGACTACGACACGATTTGGTAGAAATAAACACCGTAAGGCAGACGAAAATGTTCATCCTATTTGGAGTAGAAATAGCATAACATATACATGTTATGCTATTTCTACTCCAAATAGGACGAACATTTTCGTCTGCCTTACGGTGTGTATTTCTACCATGAGAACTCATTGAGTTCAGTCAGTATACTGCACTTCCTATTGAAAGGAGCTTACCTAAACTAAATTGTGATTTGCATTCATATGTCTGTTTGTAGGATCTACTAACAGAAGCCCATCACAGTATCGTTACTAACAGGAAAACACAGGTCCTACTAAGCCTAGAGTGAAAAAAAACCTGGACGTGAACTTCCTCATAAACACAAGATCATGAAAGTAAAGCCGTTTCTCATCGAACAATACCAATTTTATATTCTTTACTTCTGTCAATAACTGATGGAAGTGCGACCAGAACGTGGTGCCTAAGTTTTCAATGTTATTTGTGCAACAAGTAGAGTGTTCATTTTCAGAGAACTTCGAAAACACAATGGCGTAATCGGTAGATTGGTCACGTGCATATTGGTCCCTAGAATCTTTACACAATTTAGTTTTATACAAAATTTAAGGAATTCTGATGTCAGTGTATGGTAATTCTCTTCACTCATTGTTTGTTGTTGACATTGTGACGGGAGAGAGCGCGGAGAGTTTGACGACGTCCTTCTACTTAATTATCTTCATGTCTTCAGGACTGAAGGAAGGATAACTAGGCTCTAGATTAGTCAGTCTTAACACATAACCTCGATATTAGCCGAATTACATGTATACTCCTGTTGGTTTCTGCTCTAAGTCTTCAGCAGCTGCTGAATAACTCCGTTTCTGCTTTATCTTTCCTATCCATCTTATCTATGCCACTCCTAGCCATCATCTTCGTCTTTCCCATCCCATTTCTCTCCATTTTGCCTAGCCCAATCCTCTCCATCATCTTCCCTAGCCCTCTCTGCTCCATCATATTTCCTAGCCCATTCTTCTCCATATACCCTCCCCCTCTTTCCTCCACTCACTTCATCTCTTTACCTCCCTTGCTAACCCTCCCTTCCTAATCATCTCCCCACATCGGTTCATCCTCACGTTTGCCTCAGTTCTTCTCCATGACTTCCCCACCCACCCCTCCCATTCAACCCCCTGTCATCACCACTCTCCCACTACTATTTTTCTCCACTCATCGCCCCTCTTCTCTCCCTGCAGTGAGGCCACTCAGCGTGCGGATCAAAGTACCTGAAGATCCCCTTATAGCGGGCCGTCACTACACGTTTACCTGCGAGTCTCTGGGATCCAAGCCACCCGCAGTCATCAAGTGGATTGAGGAGACGGGCGAAGTCGAAGGCTCACGAACGCACACGGTAAGTCTGGCTCGGTTTTGTACTTGATCCTTTATTCATTGTCTGTGTCTCTAGTTCTCTCTCTATCTCTCTTTCTCTCGCTCTCGCTCGCTCTTGTGGAAGGCACCTGGCAATATTAAGTCTCTCGGACCCGGAAGTTAAGGATATTTTTTCTAGAAAAGAGATAAAACTCTCTTCTTCTCTCTCTTATTTTCTCTTTTATCAAAGTCTTTCCCTGATTTTTACTTCTCAGTTATGTTATTGCTCAATATATTTTCGTGTCGTTCACCCTCCATCATTCCTTCTTCTCTCTCTCTCTCTCTCTCTCTCTCTTCTCTCCCCCTCCCCCATTCCTCTTGTCCAAGTCTTCCCGTCCTCTTTCACCATCTCCGCCGTGTGAGGATACTCTTGAAAGATTTAACTTAATCCTGCGCCACACATATACCTCAAACGAAGACCTTCTGGCTTGAGCAAGCTTATGTTACTACTAAGGCCGTCCCACAGTCTAAATAATCTGGAACATCGTCCATTTCAAACATCCTTACATCACTGAATTTAACCCATTGCTTCACCGAGTGAGCAGGCGTCTACAGTGTATCATCCAAGAATTTAAAAAAACAATTCTTATTTTTTCTTATGAAATAGTAGAGAATCTTTTTCTGAAGGTAATAAAACAAAAAGTACACAATTTGATGGACAATTGACGAAATTATGTTCTCGTAAATTTTGATGCGTCAGCGATATTTACGCATCGGCGATTTTGCCGACTTTGACTCCCATTTTAGGCCAATTACATTATTCCAGTCGACCAAATTCTTAGCTATGTCGCTTTTAATACCTCTATTCTATCGATCGAGCACAAGAAATCGCCCAGTCAACTGTATTAACTACAAAATAGTGATCGGAAATTGGTAATATAGCAAATTTAACACAAAGTTCAAAATATTGCAATTTCAAAATAGGGTGCAGAATAAACAATGCAGAAATTCCTGACACTAAACTAACGTTTTATCTGTTCATTAGTTATGTTTTCAGTTTTTACAAATGAATTCCATTTTGATTTTTTATTCACATAATGAATTTTTATTCAAACCAAAAAGTGGAAGATATACTCTTATGCAATATTGTAATAATTGTATAAATAATGTCACCACGTATTTGACGTGTGAGGTCATTTGTTTACTCTTGAATATCGAAACAAAATTAACATTTCTGCTACTTTGAGCTCAGTTTCAAGCCATTTTCAATACTAAAACCAATCAAAATCATCTCTGATTCTGTAATGTATCTTTCATTCTATCAAATGATACCATGAAATAGCAAATACAACTATAAAAAGCTTACGAAAAAACACTGCAAAGTCGCTGTTTTAATCGAAAATTACAGTCTCAGTTTTTTTTCTCATTATGCACTGTGTGCTGCAGGATTTGTTTTATGTGGTGCACACTTACCACATAGATGTATTCTCTCATATCTAGGCCCAAATTTACCGCTCACAGCTTATCTGAGTGAGCTGAACTCATGGTGTAGAACTACGGTTTGGACCCTCAACTCATAGCCGTAGAACTACGGCACAGACCCTGAAAGGGTTAAGTCATTAGCTACATCAAAGTCATAAAAAATTTATTCTCTGTTTTTCGTCTTCATTGTAAATTTATTCTGAATATCTTTAATCCTTGCACCTGGGATGCATAGCTTCCTTCAATGCTACTGGAACTGCCCTCAAACGAGGATCTTCCTTGGGATCCCCTTCCTCCTGGTATCTAGTTGGACCGTAATAGGGTGTGGCTCAGCTATTATGTCATCTTTTGATTTACTGCTATAGACTCTAGGATTTTTTTTTTTTACTAGTGTGAAAATGTTGGGGATTTCTTTTGCACACGCTGAACTCTCAATAATTCTGGTCTCTATTTCATCAAATTTCTGGGAATCGACCATTTCTCACATGTGGGTTGAACGCTCCTTGACCTCACTCAAGGTTGCCTCCAACACTGCCATCCTGCCGCTCACATCAATCCTTAAGTTGTTTACTCTGTTCTCTTTTAGAAACAACTACTAACGTGAGCAAGAGTCACATTAGTAGTTTTTTTCTGAAGGAGCGTAAATGAGTCACATTCCTTCAACACAGTTCTCCCAAGAAGTGAAAGTCATTTACAAAGTGCCGGGCGTCAGTGGATTATTCAGATATTCATATGTTGCCGGAATTTTAGGACTCACTCGCCTTGGGTTCAAGCCCCACCCGTTCCGTGAATTAATTTGCTATTGTACGAGTTTGAGCACGCTATCTGTTATTTCCTGGGAGGTGAGGATGGTCCCGCTTGCACTCTATCAAAGTAGCTGTCAGAATGATTAAATGATTTCTATATAAATGCTTGCAGTAATTTCCAAAGAAAGTGGGAGAGAATTATTTGTATACGCTTTATCAGAAATTCCAGATATTTATCCAAGTAAATCCTGGTTTGCCCCCCAAAAAAAATATGCCAAGTAGCAGAAATTTCCGTGACTGGCTGCAGTCTTTTTACTATGTGTCTCACTCATAAAAGTAGGTAGTGGAGTGAGTTTAGATCTTAATTATTAACTACACGAGAGAAATTCCAAAGCATATCGGAGTTAGACGTGGCTCTGTGTATGCAAAATCTAAACTAATAGGAATAAGAAAATTATAGTCAGAGTAGTTTATCTTTCACTCCTGGCAGAATTAAGAAGATGAATACCATATATAGGACGAAAATAAGAAAATTTTTACGAATAAAGAGGGAAGGTGAGGGGGTCAGGAGGTTGCCATACTCTTGTGCTGACAATATTTTATGACCTTCACAGGAGAGAGACTAGGAGACACTGATCACATAATTCTTTACAAAATACACATATTTTGAGACCCAAAAATAACACTGATAATATTTAATTCCGTAGCAGCTAACTTTCTTAAGATGTACCGAGATATCTGTAGCCTTAATTAACCTGATCGAACTACCAAATAAAAATAAGGTAAGATAGCGTGTGTTGACGCTGGCCTATTCCACCGCCAATTACCCACGCATCCTGTTCCCATACCCCCCTATGTAGGTTAGGGGAAGAAGAACCTCCAGGATATACAGAAAACAAGTTGCAGAATAATATGGAAAAAAGTGATAGCCCAAAACTGCATCTATACATTATCAATTAGTCTAGTAAAAAATTGAAATCATATTAACTGAGTGGTTAGTGTACCCAAAACGCTAAAATAATTACAGAATCTCCTAAATACTGCCAAGAAAAGTTCTGAATATTCCCTATCAGTAAATATCCTGAATATTCCTGATCACACAGTATCCTAAGTATTCCTGAGTCTTTTTTAATATCCCCCATTACTCCTTTTCACCAAGTATCCCGGAATATCTGGAATATGCTCAGAATTTGAGTATATTTGAGAGCATATGAGTTTTCCACAATTTTGTTCATGTGATCTTCCGGTGAAACTTTTTTTGTTTAAAAATTATTCCCATTCTCTCTCTCTCTCTCTCTCTCTGATATTTTGAATATTTTCTTGTCTATTTCCATCGCTGCATTAATCATAAATCGATCATTCCATTTGCTCAGTTTATTTAATTGTAATAATGTTTGTAAAATTACTGACAATATGTTAGGTAAAAGAACACAAGTGCAACTAATGCGACATTTTATTGTGGCAACGTTTCGTTCTTCAGGAGCTTTGTCAAAGCTCTTGGAGAGCGAAACGTTGCCACAATAAAATGTCGAATTAGTTGTACTTGTGTGCTTTTAGATAACAGTTTATTTAAGTCACCCAGTAGAGATTTAATTATTTCTGTTATTTATTTTAACTCTGATTTTTTAATAATCCGCACAAACATATTCATGTAGTTTTTTATTCCACCTGGTAAATCATTTATGTAAATGTGTATGTGTTACCATTTTGTCCTAGGCACATGTCGATTAGACACTAGGCCTTTTGTATGTGTGTGTGTAAGGAAACGCATCGAAATGTTTCCACCCCGCCGGGAAGCGAACCCGGGCCCTCCGTGCGTTGTTGGGGTTGTAGGGGTCGAGACATAGGACCTGGCCCAGCCTCTTCACTGTGTGTGTGTGTCTTTTCTCCGTCATCTCCCTCTCCATTCTCACCCTTCTCCACTGTATTTCTTTTCTTTCATCCACTCCATCGCCTCCTCTGTATGTCTTGTCAATATCACCCTGGGAGGCGAGCCCATGGGGAAACACCACTACATCTTCGACTTATTTTCCCCACTTCTTTGCTCTCGTCCGCTGGGCCATCACCGGGGCTCTCAAAGCTCTCTTGTCTTCCCCACAGAGGTCGAGTCCAGGAGAGATCACCACAGGCTCCCTGACGCTGGTGCCTACACAGAACGACCACAGCAGAGTGCTCAAGTGTCAAGCCAGCAACCCCTCGGTGCCGGGAAGTGCCATCTCCGATTCGGTGCAACTTAATGTACAATGTAAGTGATGTTTTGGTTTAAGAAAATTGAAAAGGGTATTGCATTCTCCTACGTAGGATTGAAAGAAGCTTTTTTTTTCATTACAAATGTAAGATTGAACGTTGTGTTGTGTTACTTACATAAAGTATTGCGGGAAATTTTGCGCTTTGTAAGTGGAAATGCAAGTGATACTTTTTAAGTGGACAAGTTTACGTACTTATTACTTAGATTCCGCTCTGGGGTGCTTGTGTGTGTGTATATATGCACACGCTCACCTATATGTAGTTGCAGGGGGTCGAGGCTCAGCTCCTGGTCTTGCCTTTTAAACTGCAATCGCTGGCATTATTGGTTCCTCGCCTTGTGGGCCCTATCATACCTACTTTTGATACTGTGTATCAAGTTTGCCTCTAGCACTTCGTCATCAAGTTCACTCCATTTACTTACCACTGTGAGACTGAAAATAGCTTCTTAACATCCCTGTGGCTCATGTGTCTCTTTAGTTTTCACCTATGACCTCTCATGTCATAAAGTCCGCCTCTGTTCTGTCAAAGCTTCTGAGTATCTTGTACATCACAATCATGTCTCTCCTAATTCTTCATCTAAAGTCAGGTTTTGTTCCTTTTTGTCTCTCTTCATAACTCAATCCGCTCACCTCTGGGACTAGTTATGTTGCAAAGCTTTGGACCTTTACTTCTTTTTGTATATGCTTCATCATGCGAAGGCTCCATGCTGGTGCTGCATACTTCATGATAGGCATAACGTATGTTGAGTAGAGAGTCCTAACAGACTCATTATTGAAGTTTCTGAAGGCAGTTCTGAGATTAACTTTCCTCGCATATGTGCTACTTGTGCTATTCGGATTATGTGCAGTTCTGACGAGATTTATGTATCAGTTCCTGTTAATTTTTTGGCATGTTATCGGGTTCAGTTCCTTCAACTTTTTAGTGTGTGTGTGTCTGTCTGTCTGTCCTCAACTATTTGTGGTTGCAAGAGTCTATTGGTAGCTCCTGGCCCCGACTTTTCGCTGGTCGTTACTAGGTGAACTCTCTCCTTGCTCCAAGATTTTTATCGTAAATATTATTAAAATTATGTATGGATCCTGTCTCCACTACATCACGTGTGTGTGTGTGTATGTACTCACCTGGTTGTACTAACCTAGTTGTGGTTGCAGGGGTCGAGTCGTAGCTTCTGTGTGTGTGTGTGTGCGCGCGCGCGCGCGTGTGTGTACTCTCCTAGTTGTGATTGCAGGGGTCGATCCATAGCTCCTGGCCCCGCCTCTTCACTGGCCGCTACTGGGTCACTCTCCCTGCGCCATGAGATTTATTATACCTCTTCTTAAAGCTATGTATGGAACCTGCCTCCACTACATCGCTGCCCAAACTATTCCACTTCCTGACCACTCTGTGACTGAAGAAATACTTCCTAACATCCCTGTGATTCATCTGAGTCTTCAACTTCCAACTGTGTCCCCTTGTTGCTGTGTCCCATCTCTGGAACATTCTGTCTGTCCACCTTGTCAATTCCTCTCAGTATCTTATATGTCGTTATCATGTCCCCCCTATCTCTCCTGTCCTCCAGTGTCGTCATGTCGATTTCCCTTAACCTCTCCTCGTAGGACATACCCCGTAGCTCCGGGACTAGTCTTGTTGCGAACCTTTGCACTTTCTCTAGCTTCTTTACGTGCTTCGCTAGATGTGGGTTCCAGACTGGTGCTGCATACTCTAGTATGGGCCTAACGTACACAGTGTACAGGGTCCTGAACGATTCCTTATTAAGATGTCGGAATGTTGTTCTTAGGTTTGCTAGGCGCCCGTATGCTGCAGCAGTTATTTGGTTGATGTGCGCCTCTGGAGATGTGCCTGTTGTTATACTCACCCCAAGGTCTTTTTCCTTGATTGAGGTTTGTAGTCTCTGGCCCCCTAGACTGTACTCCGTCTGCGGTCTTCTTTGTGTGAGTGTGTGTGTGTGTGTGTGTGTGTGTGTGTGTGTGTGTGTGTGTGTGTGTCTGTCTGTATGAGAGTATGTTTGATGAAATCAAGTTACGTATCCTGCAGTTTTAAACGCTGTATATCTGTACGGAATTCCTCCTGTGAGTGCACGGGATGGACGAGAGATCATACTCGTCAGTCGGTGAATTGTTCCTCTTTAACATTTATTGCTCACCTAACACACATCTCCGATAAGGCTACAGCAATCAAAATCCATTACATTTTCAAAATAATATCTAGTTATATTATCCCTTATTTTCCATCCTATTTTATCATGATGACCCTTAACCCCTTTCAACAAGTCTTAACGATTCCGTCCGTCCATTATCCCACTTAACGCAGCCTAAATACTGACCACTTTAACACCTAAAGTCTAAACATTACTAACCATTATTCCTCTTAACACAACCTAAACACTGACCCTTACCGTCCATTAGCGTCTTCAACACATCAAAGACCTGATCACTACCACCCATTATTTACTTCTCTCATCTATAAAGAAGCAACCATTAACACTATTTACCATTATCTCCATCACTTGTGTGTAACATTATTTGTATTCCTCTTTTCATGGATGAATGAGGGGTACCTTGATGCTGGTAAAGGGCTCTTGTTTCAAGGAACTAGAATACTCTCACCTTCCTTAGTTCAAACGTAAATGCATCCCATTCCACAGGTGCTGGTAACCCCTAAACGTTTAACGCTTCTCCATGCATTTAATAATAATAATATTAGTTCTTTCATGGTCCTTTCCTATAGCGCCTCTTATCTGCAACAAATATCTACCACTAGTACCACTTACCCGGGATAAATACTACTTATCTTCCATCAGCATCCTTTATTATTATATACAGTACCTTTAATCAGAACTTCTAATCAATTCCTCTAATCAGTACTTCATGTTACTAATTAATACCTCCATTACTTGTAATTAATAACGCCAATACCACTAATTAGTACATCAAGTACCTCTAATCAGTACCTCTAGTCAGTATCTCTAATCAGTACTTTTAATCAACATCTCCAATACCTCTAATCAGCATCACCAGTATCTCTGATCATAGCTTAATACCTAAGCCTCATTCCCATAAATTTCTCATAACCTGAAATAAAAAAATAAAATCTTGATCCATGTTTATGGCAGACACAATGTTTGCCGTGCAAAACCTGAGTCGAGTGTGATTTATGTGGCAATTGTTTTCTTCTCTCCGTTTAAAAAGTCATTTGAAAAAGCCATTTGGAAAAAAACCATTTGGAAAGCCTATTTAAATTGTAAATGAGGTTCTTCGAGGGCCTGTATAATTGTTTAAAATTGTTTTATCTTGTGCTTTTCCTGCTTTTGTTTTGTTTTAATGTATTGTTAATGAGTTTGAGTATCTTTTTTTGTTTTGTTTTTGTGCTTCTATTATATTTTTTTCTTTCGTTTTATGCAAATATTATGGTTTTGTTAGTGGTATACTCTGTGTTTATATTGATTAATTGTAGTTAGTGCATTTTTTCTTTGCTTTTTCATTGTTTTAATTGTGGGAATTGTATTACATAATTGTTTTTTGCTCTTATTGAATTTTGGTTTATATTTTTTGCTTGTGGTATTGTTTTATTTTATTGTTATTGTGTTTATATTGCATTTTGTTTGTTAGCACACCACAAGTACACCAATACCAGCATACCACTACCAGCCCACAACCACGCTATCAGCCCACCACCACCAGCCCACCACCAGCCCACCATCACTAGCCCACCACCACCAGCCCACCACCAGCCCACCACCAGCCCACCACCATCACTAGCCCACGACTACCACCACCACCAACACACCACTACCACCACCACCACCACCCCACCCCTACCACCAGCCCAACAAGACCACCACCCCACCAAGACCACCACCCCACCAAGACCACCACAAGCCGCCCACCACCACCAGCCCACCACCACCAGCCCACCACTACCACCAGCCCATTACAACTACCAGCCCACCACAACTACCAGCCCACTACCACCACCACAACTACCAGCCCACTACCACCACCACCACTACCAGCCCACTACCACCACCAGCCCAAATACACCGGCCCCCCCACCAGCCCACCACCACCAGCCCATTACCACCACCAGCCCAAATCCACCGGCCCACTTCCACCAGCCCACCACCACCACCAGAAAACCACCAGCCCACCACCACCATCACCAGCCCCCCACCACCATCACCAGCCCACCATTATCACCAGCCCACCACCGCCAGCGCACCACAACTACCAGCCCACCACCACTACCAGCCCACTACTACCACCACCACCACCAACAGCCCACCACCACCAACAGCCCACCACCACCAACAGCACACCACCACCAGCCCACCACCACCACCAGCCCACCACCACCACCAGCCCACCACCACCAGCTCACCACCACCACCAGCCCACCGCCACCACCAGCCCACCACCACCAGCTCACCACCACCACCAGCCCACCACCACCACCAGCCCACCACCAACAACACACTAACATAAATAATATTTGAATCCCAGTAAAACATGCTTATGCACCGAGAAATATACACCCCGCGGTGCATGTACACTTGACTGATATATACACCCTGGATGTATATACCCTAAAGAGATGTACACCCCTCGGTGCATATGCACTTGAAAGATATACAGTATACTTCTCGTTGTTAATATACTAAAGGGAAATATACTTTTAAGTGTATATGAACCTGACCGATAGATACAACCCTCGGTGTGTATTCACTTTAGTAATATACACTCACTGGCCACTTTATAAGGTATACCTGTATATCTCCTCGTTAATGCAAATATCTAATCAGCCAGACACGTTGCAGCTCCTCAGTGCCTAAAAGTATGCTGACTTAGTCAAGAGGTTCAGTTGTTGTTCAGACTGAACATAAGAATAAGGAAGAAATGTGATCAAATTAGCTTTGCCCGTGGAATGAATGTTGGTGCCAGACGGGGTGGTGTGAATATCTCAGAAACTGCTGATCTCTTGGGATTTTCACGCACAACAGTCTCCAGAGTTTAGTGAGAATAGTGTGAATAACACAAAACATCAAATGAGCGAAAGTTCTGCGGGGAGAAAACGCCTTGATAATGAGCGAGGTCAGAGGAGAATGGCCACACTTGTTCAAGCTGACAGAATGGTGACAGTAACTCAAATAACCATGTGTTACAACAATGGTATACAGAAGAGCATCTCTGAACACACAACACGTCGAAACTTGAAGTTGATAGCCTCGAGCAACAGAAGACCAAAAACAAAACTTGACAGCTTAACAGTGGAAAAATGTTGCCTGGTCTAACAAATCGCGATTGCTGCTACGATATGCAGATGGTAAGGTGAGGATTTGGTATAAATGTTTTGGATGTGTTGGAATGGGGATTCGCATCATCAGTGTGTAGACAAGTCTGCGGTAACTGTGTGACATTTTCCCTGTGATCATATTATATACATATATATATATATATATATATATATATATATATATATATATATATATATATATATATATATATATATATATAAAATATAGGGATGTACCACCTCTAGAACTGTACTGGGGACCCTCATCCTCAGAGAAGAGAATAATCGTACTTCAGGAAAACTGTTTGAATATTTTCTTCTTCTACCACCCCCTATATTCTATATTCTATGTGAACTTTATTTATAGACAGAATACACTGACCAAAAAAATACAAACATGAATACATTGGTACATTATATCAAAGATTATGAATCTCTTCCAGCCCCTCCGAAACCGGATGCGAGAAAAGTATGCAGCATGCATTTTCCTTCTGAATGGCCACAATGAGGTGCTGGAACATGAAACTGGCTGCTCTCGGGTCCCTAGTGGCGTCGATGAGTCTGGAACCCAGTTCTTTAAGCATGTGGCGTTTTTTCCCCATGATCCCAAGGTCTCTTGATCCCACAGGGACAAATTTATACTGTTGGCTTATGTCTCTGTACTTGTCAATCTTGTACTCCTCCCTGTGATCAGCGGCTCCTCCCTGTCGCAAGACACTGTGATGGATATAGATGTCAGCCAACATCGATATGCAGGTATAGTCACTTGCTAAGAGCTTGCCATTCTTCCAAGGATATATCGTGATCCTGTCAGGGTGGTTTGCTGGGTTGTGAGTATTGTTGGCTGCTAGTGATCAGGGTTCTCTCTTGGCTGGGCATCCAGCTGTAGCAAGACTTCTCTTTATGATGTTGTTGACTTCATTGCGTCTTGCATGTCAACCCTTGGTTTTGGAGCAGTTAAGACCATGTAGACCATATTGGTCAGCTTCTGCATCGCCAAAAATACACGTATATTCCATTTGAATTGGGGCAGCAAGGTAGACAGCCACTGCAATACAGAGTCTCTTAGGGTCGAGGCGTGTTCCCTTTGCCAAAATGTGATCTGTTTGGAGGAAGTCTTCAGAGTTATGTGCACTCACAGCTTGGAGATGGGCAGTCTCCCTATCTGATGTTACATCCCTAAGCATGTTGCCAAGCACCTTTTCAGCGATGCGGCCATCCCAACTTGACTGAAGGCCAGTGCTGCACTAGGTTTTTGGTGCTGAAGGAGCAAGTGTCTCCCATTCAATGATGGCACTGGCGTAGCTATGGTCCTGTATTCCTGCTGAGTGACCGAGGTTGTCCGGAAGAAGAAAGAGGATAGGAAAGCTGGTAGGGCAATCTGGGAGGATTTGCATACTCCCAGCCCCCCAAGCCTGAATGGAAGTGAGGCTTGCAACCACTGTCCATCTTCAAGGGAAAGATTCAATACACTCTCTAGCATGATCTTTATGAGGGAGTCATATTCCTTGAGTTTCGGGCTGCTGAAGGCTGGGAAGCATTTCAAGAAGTTGGTAAGTTTTGTCATGGATAGGCACCTGGTGAGTAGGTAAAAAGCATCATGTGTATCTGTCTTTCATCCTGCCTTCCGTCGTCCTGAGGTCTGAGATTTTCTTTTCTAGGATCAAATCAATGGCACTGTGCCAAAGAGGAGCACCATGGAGAGTGGTGTTGGCTGGATCAATGGCTTGTGCTCCTGGAAAAACAACACTAATATTCTGGATCATCTGTCAATTGGTAGAAACTATTTCACATTTGGTGGGGTTTAAAAATTGGCCCAGCTAGGGTACCATCATCCAAGAACCAGATATTGAGCTCACTGGAGAGCGCTTCTGTGACTTCCTTGATGACCAGACAGAACAGAAAGGGGGCGAGAGGGTCCCCCTGATGCACACGCTCACACAACTCAATTTCATGGTCCCCAAACAATAGTTTAGAAGTTACACTATAACACGATTCTATGAAGGGATAGAGGGAAGGGAAGTGCTTAGAAACTGCTTGGAGAGCAGCATCCATTCTGACTTAAGTTGAAAGCATTGGCAAAGTCCAATTTAATCAAGGCTTTTTCATCTGGCATGATCATTTGATCAAGGCTTTTTCATTTGACAGCTGTGAAGCAGCTGCATGAACGGCCTTGTTGAACACCAAAACCATGCTGAGTTGGTTTCAACATTGCGGCAGCTTCTTGACTCTCCATTCCTACTGCTGCCTTGGCGACTAGGTGCCGAAGGATGTTGCCCACTGCAAAGGGCCTGATTCCTCCATCCTTTTTTTCCGGAAGGCACATCGTGAGGCACCAAAGAAGAGGGGTCTAATGGCCTCTGGGACACTGCCAGCCAGGCACACATTGGAAAGTTTGGTGAGTTCAGACAGCAACCTCTCTGAAACATCACCAAGTGCTGGATTGAGCATTTGTTTCAAGTGTTGTGGCCTTAAACCGGTGAAACCTTCTGCTGAGCTCTGTGGAAATGACATAGGTTTATACACATCAGCGTCTTGTAGGGTTAAATGTTCTTCACCTGCTGCAATGTCAGGGAGGGCAACGTTGGTACTGGGAGCCCTGGGTGAATGTTTGTTCTTCAGGGCTTGTGCTGTAATGACGTCGTTAGGAGCGATGGTATCCTCACTGGTTATAAGTCTCAGTGCTCCAATAGTATTACCCTTTTTTTTTTTTTTTTTTTTTTTGTTGTTGTTGTTGCTAATTTGGGCTCTGATTTTTGAGGCGTCAGGTGTCCTTTTGGTTGTATTTGCCCGGCGGGTGTTTGTCGCTCTAGCGGGATGACAGACGACATTGTCATCTCTAGAGAATGCATTTATTGCCCTAATAACATACGTATGTTGTTAGTGACTTGTCCCTCCTTGGTGGGACAGCTAGACAGACATTGCCAAATAGCAGTAGGTTGTGCCAGGATCCGTTTGCAGGAACACAGTTGACATTCTTCAAGAGGTCAGCGAATTTGCTAGCAGCTTGAGGAGCGAGCTGCTTTGGAGATGTGTGTCACCTCTGTAAAGGTTGTTGTTGTTGTAGGTTCGCCGGTACATCCGGCCTGGGTCTTCTCCAAATGGTGACCCGGCATCTGTAGAGGTGAAGTCAGGGTAGCTGTAAGCTCTGTCTGCTGGGCGGGGCTGTTGGGTATTCCCATTTGGAGCCCTCCGGGAGCCTAGACATCCATTATGTGCACGGATGTTGCCATTTGAGGGACTGAGTGCACATTCCCTGTGGCACACACAGCAGATACCTCGTGGAAGGATTCCACGGCGTTGGTTCTGTCGTGGAGATTCCTGGTAACGCGGCACATCTTGTGACATTGTTGACATCGTGGGCGTGGGCGGGCGCCAGCTGTGGGATGACGGGTGAAGGACTGTATGGATGCATCGGGGATGAGGGTGGGGGAGTAGAGAGCAGTACTGAGAGTAATTGGTGGGGCAAGAAAGCCCAGACCGGGAGGTGAGGAGGGGACGAGGGTTGGGGGGCGAAGTGAGGCCAGTGGTCCTATTTGTTCACTAAAGATGCACAACACTGACTAACCTTTTCAGATTGTTATACACTTATTATTCCAGTTAGAGAAACTCTCGCTATTTGGCTCACTAATCACCATGTTCTCACTGTTAACCGGGGTGTTCTGTGCCGAATAGGTAAAACATGTGATTTTGGCTTAAATATCAACGCTCTTCTTGCCGAATAAGGCAAGCGAAAATTTGTGTATTCAATAATTTCGCAAAAATCATTCTGAACCTAAGGAAAAAAATATATTTCATTGTCTGTTTATTATTAAATTATTGTAAGCTTTCCTAAAATATATTTATTTGGATAAGGGTAAATTAAATTGCGCTTGTTATAATAAGGTTTGGTAAGTTTTCTAAATTTCTTTTGGTACAAAGTTATTAATTTTTACATAAATGAAAAATATATCTTTAAACGTATAAGAGAAATGTTTAGAAAAGACTTAATTTTAAATAAGTTCTTGTTAATTGGCCAATTTTACCTATTCGGCACGATACACACACACACCCTATGGGGTGGTAGGAGAAGTGGAATATTCAAATGGCTTCAGGAAGAAATACAAATATTTTTCCTTGAAGCCTTTTTATCCATTATATATATATATATATATATATATATATATATATATATATATATATATATATATATATATATATATATATATATATATTATATATATATATATATATATATATATATATATATATATATATATATATATATATATATATATATATATATATATATATATATATTATATATATATATATATATTATATATATATATATATATATATTATATATATATATATATATATATTATATATATATATATATTATATATATATATATATATATATATATATATATATATATATATTAATATATATATATATATATATATATATATATATATATATATATATATATATTAATATATATATATATATATATATATATATATATATCTCAACGAGAACCCCCAAGTGCAGAGGTCTGATGGAAGTCAAAAGCGTCCTGATGGAGCCAATATGCTACCCTGGAAGGATGGTAAGCAGATTGCTTGGGACTACACCTGTGCTGCCACAATGGCAGACACCTACTTGCCATACTCCGCAGCCGAAGGGGGTGGAGCTGCCAGTTACAGGGAGACCCAGAAGACTCGCAAATATGAAGGCCTTCCCCCTTGCTATAACTTCATCCCAATAGGGTCGGAGACCCTTGGAGCATGGGGGAAGTGTGCTCTAAAGTTTCTCAAAGAGCTGGGTGAGAAACTCATCATAGAAACCAGGGACCAAAGGGCGACCAGCCTCCTCTTTCAGAGACTCAGTGTGGCGATCCAGAGGGAAAGTGCCTGCAGCGTTCTGGGCACGCGGCCCACTGCCGGGGAGCTGGACGAAGTATTTGACATGTAGCTCTGAGTTGTTATCTATGTTGTTTTACTCCCTATTGTATTTTGTCTTGAAATAAAGTTTGCATAAAAAAGATGGGGTGGTAGGGGAAGTGGAATATTCAAATAGCTTCAGAAAGAAATCTAAATATTCTTCCTTGAAGCCTTTTTATCCACTTCTCCGATGCAATGGGTCCCACAATTTACACCAGAGGTGGACCCCATCCTATATATATATATATATATATATATATATATATATATATATATATATATATATAATGCTAGACAAGATGTAGGAGTGGAGCTGATTGGTTGTTAATTTTCGTTAATGCTAGGTTAAATCTAAGTGTTGATGTGATAGTGTGCTGATTATCCTCCGTGCTTGCTGAGATATAAGAGTGACGTTGATGGGCTATTAGTTATGTTAATGCGTGGTTAGATGTAGGAGTGGCTCTGATTGGCTATTTGTCGTGCCTGCCGGTGAGATGTAAGCACTGCGATGATTGGCTGTTACTTGTGTTTGCTGGCTATGTGAAGTTGAAGCATTGCAATGATTTGCTCTTGGTTTTATGTGTGCCTCCTAAAGGACATGTAGGCTTAGCGTTCATTGCTTCTGCTCACCGTGTTTTCGAGGGTAATGTGTAAGAAATATTCATTGGCTACTCTTTTCGTGAGTGTGGGGGAAGTTCGTGAGGCAGTGAGTAGAATGACAGGGGGTAAAACAGCTGGGACTCCTATGATAAAGATAGAAATGTTAAAGGCAGGTGGGGATATAGTTTTAGAGTGGTTAGTGTTTTTATTTAATAAATGTATGGAAGAGGGTAAGGTACCTAGGGATTGGCAGAGAGCATGCATATTTCGTTTGTATAAAGGCAAAGGAGACAAAAGAGAGAGTAAAAATTAAAGGGGAATAAGTCTGTTGAGTATACCTGGTAAAGTGTATGGTAGAGTTATTATTGAAAGAATTAAGAGTAAGACGGAGATCAGGATAGCAGATGAACAAGGAGGCTTTAGGAAGGGTAGGGGGTGTGTAGACCAAGTGTTTGCAGTGAAACAATGTTTAGATAAGGGTAAAGAGGTGTTTGTGGCATTTATGGATTTCGAAAAGGCATACGATAGGGTGGATAGGGGGGCAATGTGGCAGACGTTACAAATGTATGGAATAGGAGGTAGGTTATTGAAAGCGGTAAAAAGTTTTTACGAGGATAGTGAGGCTCAGGTTAGAGTATGTAGGCGAGAGGGAGATTATTTCCCAGTAAAAGTAGGCCTTAGACCAGGGATGTGTGATGTCACCATGGTTGTTCAATATATTTACAGATGGAGTTGTAAGAGAAGTGAATGCTCGGGTGTTGGCAAGAGGTGTGGGGTTAAAAGATAAAGAATCTAGTTGGAAGTGTAGCAAACGGCCGTAGAGATGGCTTATATGCTGTAATCAGGTGAGATGCAGCAGTAGGAGGCAGGTCATAGTGGTATCAACCACTAGTCGAAGTAAGTCCTTGTCCAAAGGTTTGGACAAATGTTGAAGAATCCCTTATACCTTATACCTTATACCTCTCCTTATACCTTTCTACTTTGTATTGGACTGATGAAGCCACTGTGTGGCGAAACGTTTCCACAATAAAGATACCCAAGTGTTGCATATGTGTCTAATTTAACAACTTGTCGGTTCTCTGAACCATTTATCTACATAAAGAATCTAACACAAAGTGGGAGTTGTCACAGTTGCTCTTTGCTGATGACACTGTGCTTTTGGGGGAGTCTGAAGAAAAGTTGCAGAGGTTGGTGGATGAGTTTGGTAGGGTATGTAAAAGAAGGAAATTAAAAGTGAATATAGGAAAGAGTAAGGTAATGAGAATAACAAAAAAATTAGATAACGGAAGATTGGATATCAGATTGGAGGGAGAGAGTATGGAGGAGGTGAATGTGTTCAGATATTTGGGAGTGGATGTGTCAGCAGATGGGTATATGAAGGATGAGGTGAATCATAGAATTAACGAGGGGAAAAAGGTGAGTGGTGCACTGAGGATCTTGTGGAGACAGAGAACTTTATCCATGAAAACAAAGAGGGGAATGTATGAGAGTATAGTTATACCAACACTCTTGTATTGGGTGTGAGAGATGGGTTGTAAATGTTGCAACAAGGAGAAGGCTGGAGGCAGTGGAGATGTCATGTCTGAGGGCAATGTGTGGTGTGAATATAATACAGGGAATCCGTAGTTTGGAGATTAGGAGGAGGTGTGGGATTACTAAAACTATTATCCAGAGAGCTGAGGAGGGTTTATTGAGATGGTTTGGACATATAGAGATAATGGAACAAGATAAATCTGTAGTGGAGGGAAGGCGGGGTAGGGGTCGGCCTAGAAATGTTTGGAGGGAGGGGGTAAAGGAGGTTCTGTGTGCGAGGGGCTTGGACTTCCAGCAAGCGTGCGTGAGCGTGTTAGGAGCGAATGGAGACAAATGGGTTTTAGGACTTGACGTGCTGTTGGAGTGTAGGCAAGGTAACATTTATGAAGGGTTTCAGGGAAACCGGCAAGCCGGACTTGATTCCTGGAGATGGGAAGTACAGTGCCGGCACTCTGAAGGAGGGGTGTTAATGTTGCAGTTTTGTAGCTGTAGTGTAAGCACGCTTCTGACAAAACAGTGGAGTGAATGATGTTGAAAGTTTTTCTTTGTCAGGCCACCCTGCCTTGGTGGGAAACGGCCTATGTGTTAATAATATTGAAGGAGATAAATGGTATTAAATGCCAACACGATGGATAAGACGATTGTAGTTTAATGTGATCATTTACTGACAACGTTTCGCCGACATAGTGGGCTTTATAAAGGTACAGATTTATTTGTGACTTGATGAAGTTCACTGTGATCGAAACGTTGTCAATAAGAATTCGCATTATACTGCATTTGTCTTTATGCATGTATTAATATATCTCGAGTTGTTAAACAGCAGCAAAGGCAGCTTACTGGTTTCAATAGCCATGACAGATTAATGGAACAACAACAACCATGACAGCTTAGTGGAACAACGTCTTTGACAGCTTAGTAGAACAGTCTTGACAGCTCTACAACAGCCATGACAGCTCTGTGGTACGACAGCCATGACAGCTCAGTGGTACGACAGCCATGACAGCTCAGTGGTACGACAGCCATGACAGCTCAGTGGTACGACAGCCATGACAGCTCAGTGGTACGACAGCCATGACAGTTCAGTGGTACGACAGCCATGACAGCTCAGTGGTACGACAGCCATGACAGCTCAGTATTACGACAGCCATGACAGCTCAGTGGTACGACAGTCATGACAGCTCAGTGGTACGACAGCCATGACAGCTCAGTGGTACGACAGCCATGACAGCTCAGTGGTACGACAGCCATGACAGCTCAGTGGTACGACAGCCATGACAGCTCAGTGGTACGACAGCCATGACAGCTCAGTGGTACAACAACTATGGTAACTCACTTTTGCAATTGTCATGGCAGCTCAGTGGAACAACAGCCATGACAGCTCAGTGGTACAACAGCTCTGACAGCTCAGTGGTACAACAGCTCTGACAGCTCTGTGGTACAACAGTAGTGACAGCTCAGTGGTACAACAGCCATGACAGCTCAGTGGTACAACAATAATGGCAACTCACTTTTGCAATTGTCATGGCAGCTCAGTGGAACAACAGCCATGACAGCTCAGTGGTACAACAGCCATGACAGCTCAGTGGTACAACAGCCATGACAGCTCAGTGGTACAACAGCCATGACAGCTCAGTGGTACAACAGCCATGACAGCTCAGTGGTACAACAGCCATGACAGCTCAGTGGTACAACAGCCATGACAGCTCAGTGGTACAACAGCCATGACAGCTCAGTGGTACAACAGCCATGACAGCTCAGTGGTACAACAGCCATGACAGCTCAGTGGTACAACAACCATGGCAGCTCAGTGGTACAACAGCCATGACAGCTCAGTGGTACAACAGCCATGACAGCTCAGTGGTACAACAGCCATGACAGCTCAATGGTACAACAACCATGACAGCTCAGTGGTACAACAGCCATGACAGCTCAGTAGTACAACACCCATGACAGCTCAGTGAAACAGCATTCAGCTCACAACTGATAAGATCCAGGACGTTGTGAGATCTTTTAGTCAATTCCCAACACCTGTTGCCCTAGTTAACCTAACAGAAAAGATACCTAAGAATTAGTTAACCGGGTGATGTGAGTGCCATCTTAGAGAGGAGCTAAGGACCTGAAAGACAACATCCCCACTTCCTGGCTTTATTGGATTATCTTCGTTTGTTGACCCTCTTTTTCAGTCTTATACATCGCATTTTAGTATTATTTACAGAGATAAGCCAGTGTGTTTGAGAAAATCTAGAGTGGATATCAGATGGATACCCTATCCAACGAGTCTGTCAGCATCTCGGAAGACAACTGTGTACTAACGTCATAGGCACTAAACCCAAATTATGAACATAGTACAGTCAGAAAGCAGAGAAATAGCAGGGTAGGGAAGGCTCGCTCCTCGGCAGAATCAGCATCTCTGTGAAGAGGGAACACTCCAGTACCAATTTGTGTGTGAATGTTGTACAGGCTCCAGAATCAATTTGTCTTTAAGCATCAAACAGTGGGAGGCCAAAACCAACTTGTGTGCGAGCCCGGCACACACATGCCACAGCCACTTCACAGCATCAAAAACGTCGCTTGCTTTTTGATCTCTGAATCAATATTGACAGACCAGCGAGGACGGAGGAATGAAAGAGAGAGAGAGAGAGAGAGAGAGAGAGAGAGAGAGAGAGAGAGAGAGAGAGAGTGTGAGTGATCATGGAAGATAGCTAGGTAGGTAAGCAGGTGGAAAAAGAGAAAGAGAGAGGGAGGAGATAAATACACAGAAAAAGATCAAGATAGACGCATGCAAATCTATATTCATTTTACGCCATCGAAATAAATTATTGCCATTATCTTCTTAAAGCACTGACAAAATTTTAATTCACTATTTTAGTATTTGCTTCATTGCAAAAAACATAACTATTAAATCTGTTCTCCCTATAATTCTTTTAAGTCGCAGACAAAATTCATTCAAAAAATTATATTGTTTTAAAATAAATTTTAAATGTGTATTATATATATATAACAATGACCTAGTGTGTGTACACACACACACACACACACTCTCCCATACAGGAAAATATATATCCGCTGTACATAACATACAGCTCCTATGTGCGTAAATTCACCTAACAAAATACAAAGAAATTTTTTTTTTTCAACCGCTGTATCAAGGGACGTCCAGACCTCACCCAACACCTCACAACCATCCTCCCTCCAACCAGACGCCACCCAACACCTCACAACCATCCTCCCTCCAACCAGACGCCACCCAACACCTCACAACCATCCTCCCTCCCACCAGACGCCACCCAACACCTCACAACCATCCTCCCTCCAACCAGACGCCACCCAACACCTCACAACCATCCTCCCTCCAACCAGACGCCACCCAACACCTCACAACCATCCTCCCTCCAACCAGACGCCACCCAACACCTCACAACCATCCTCTCTCCAACCAGACGCCACCCAACACCTCACAACCATCCTCCCTCCCACCAGACGCCACCCAACACCTCACAACCATCCTCCCTCCAACCAGACGCCACCCAACACCTCACAACCATCCTCCCTCCAACCAGACGCCACCCAACACCTCACAACCATCCTCCCTCCAACCAGACGCCACCCAACACCTCACAACCATCCTCCCTCCAACCAGACGCCACCCAACACCTCACAACCATCCTCTCTCCAACCAGACGCCACCCAACACCTCACAACCATCCTCCCTCCAACCAGACGCCACCCAACACCTCACAACCATCCTCCCTTCCACCAGACGCGACCCAACACCTCACAACCATCCTCCCTCCAACCAGACGCCCCCCAACGCCTCACAACCATCCTCCCTCCAACCAGACGCCACCCAACACCTCACAACCATCCTCCCCCCCACCAGACGCCACCCAACACCTCACAACCATCCTCCCACACACCAGACGCCACCCAACACCTCAATGCCATTCTATCCCCGTCATACCAGAGCTCCTGCATGCAGTAATACACCAGTACCAGTACACCAGTACTGGTGTACTGGTGTACACCAGCAGCTCACTAATACAACCCCTGGTACAGCAGCTTTCTCAGCTCACTAGTCTCCCTCTCTCCAGGTACAAGAGTTATCCCACTACTCCCAAGAACTTGCAAAGCTCCTCTCCTTACTAGTCCCTACCACCTGCTTCATGAAGAGTATTTCACCTGGTTAATGAAGAGTTTCTTCCACTTGGTTCATAAAGAGTACCTTCCACCTGGTTCTTGAACAAGATCCTTCTTGGTACTCTTCCTCCCTGTCTTTGGTGACTCTCTCTCTCTTTCTCTTTCTCCTCTGCTCCACAGATGTAGCAATACCTCCCTTGTATTGTTACATCTGGTTCCATATATGCAACAATACCTCTCTGGTCACTCTCTGCTCCACATACTTTTTTCGATCTTTGTTTCATTAACAAATTAACCCCTTTTTCAACATTAGCTTCCTTGATCTTATTTCTCTGTGCCAGGATAGTGCCGATAGTAGATGGAGTTTTCTTGTACATCCTGGCAAGATCACTCAGACGTACACTACTCATATTTTTCTATGATTTCCTTCTTCAGTTCGATGGTGTTCCTCACTTTCTTTACCACAGGGGTGCCACTAGGAAGCTTCTTTGGACCCATGGTGACTTATTTCACAGTGACAGTAACTAAACCACCAAAAGAGACACCAAATATATTGTGAATCTTTGAAAGAGCGCGCTAGGTAATGTTCTCTCAATGGTAAACAACGCTTCACTGGCGTCGTGCGCTTGCGCGTGGAGCAGGCGGACACGTCTAATACCTTTCGGTAACCGAGGAATTTTTCGCTAACCGATTACGAAAAAAGCTTTCGGTTTCCGAAGCTTTCGTTAATGGGACCTTTCGTTAACCGAGGGTCCACTGTACCGACATTAAGCGGGACGTTAAAAAGGGTATAAGAAAAGCTAAACGGGACTATGAAATTAAAGTTGATAGGGATTCAAAAACTAACTCAAAAAGTTTTTTCCAGGTTTATAGAACAAAAGTTAGGGATAAGATAGGTCCCCTTAAAAATAACTCTGGGTATCTTACTGACAAGGAGAATGATATGTGCTCTATTTTTAATAATTAGTTTCTCTTGGTTTTCACACAGGAAAACACTAATAATATCCCAAAATAATTTTTTGTAGTGTCCCTGAAGAAGATAAATTATGTAATATCAGTCACTAGCGAAATGGTTATGAAACAAGTAGACCGACTGAAACAAAATAAATCGCCGGGTCCTGGTGAGCATTTTGCAAGGGTTCTTAAGGAATGCAAAATTGAACTCTGTAAACCAATATCTAACATTTTTAATTTATCTCTTCAAACAGGTGTAGTGTCTGATATGTGGAAGATGGCTAATGTAATTCCTATTTTTAAAGCAGGGGACAAGTCACTACCGTCAAATTACCGCCCAATAAGCCTGACCTCAATTGTAGGCAAATTACTAGAGTCAATTATAGCTGATATTATTAGAAGCCATCTAGATAACCATAAATTGATTAATGATACTCAGCATGGATTCACGAGGGGGCGTTCCTGCCTATCTAATTTATTAACCTTCTTTAGTAAAGCTTTTGAGGCTGTTGATCATGATAAAGAATTCGATATTGTTTATTTAGATTTTAGTAAGGCTTTTGATAGAGTACCGCACCAGAGACTGTTAAAGAAAGTGGCAGCTCATGGCATTGGGGGAAAAGTGCTGTCATGGATCTAGTCATGGCTCACCAATAGGAAGCAGAGAGTGTGCATAAATGGGGTTAAATCCGAGTGGGGATCTGTAACAAGTGGTGTTCCACAGGGATCAGTCTTAGGCCCGTTGTTGTTTATAATATATATCAATGACCTTGATGAGGGAATTACTAGTGATATGAGCAAATTCGCCGATGACACGAAGATAGGTAGGATAATTGATTCAAACATAGCTGTCAGGGAACTTCAGGAGGATTTAGACAGACTCAATTCCTGGTCAGAAAAGTGGCAGATGCAGTTCATTGTAGATAAATGCAAGGTTCTGAAGCTTGGGAGTGTCCATAACCCAAGCACTTATAAGTTAAATAACGTAGAACTTAGCCATACAGATTGCGAAAAGGACTTGGGGTTATGGTAAGCAGCAGCCTTAAACTAAGACAGCAATGCCTAAGCGTACGTAATAAGGCAAACAGATAACTGGGATTTATATCAAGAAGTGTAAGCAGCAGAAGTCCAGAGGTTATATTACAGCTTTATACATCGTTAGTAAGGCCTCACCTAGATTACGCAGCTCAGTTCTGGTCTCCATATTACAGAATGGATATTAATTCGTTAGAAAACATTCAGCGTAGAATGACTAAATTAATACATAGCATTAGAAATCTTCCGTATGAAGAAAGATTGAAGACCCTAAAATTACATTCACTTGTAAGACAAAGAATGAGGGGAGACATGATCGAGGTATACAAGTGGAAAATAGGTATTAGCAAAGGGGATATATATAAGGTCTTGAGGGTATCTCTCCAAGAGAGAACCCGCAATAATGGATTCAAGTTAGATAAGTTTAGATTTAGAAAGGATATAGGAAAGTATTGGTTTGGAAATAGGGTAGATGATGAGTGGAACAGTCTGCCTAGTAGGGTTATTGAAGCAAGGACTTTGGGTAGTTTAAAATTTAGGTTGGATAAATTCATGAGTGAGAGGGTTGGATTTGAGTGGGAATTGCACATGAGTAAATAGAATTATCAAAGCTTATTTCTTAGGTAGCATTGAAGATTGGGTTGAACAAATATCTTGTTAGTGGGATGGAATGTGAAGGACCTGCCTAGTATGGGCCAACAGGTGTGCTGCAGTGTCCTCCTTTCTTATGTTCTTATATGTAGCAATACCTCCCTGACCACTCTCTTCTCTGCCCCACAGATGCCCCGGTGGTTGTACTGGAAATGGGCAGGAACCTGGTGCCCACCTCCATCAAACAAGGCGATGATGTCTACTTCGAGTGTCGGGTCACAGCCAACCCTCAGCCGTACAAAGTGAGCTGGGAGAAAGATGTAAGTTGAGTTAACGTTGCACTCTCTCTCACTGTTTCCTACCTTCGTGAAGTACAAACTTTCTCTACTTAACTCTAAGGAATTGACGGATTAACGTATAACATTGGTTCCGAATCGAATGCCCTTCGTGTCTCAGAAGATTTATAAAGTATATTTTTTTTACTTCTGTGATCTCTTGATATTCTAATTTGGCACTGAAGAGCTGTTTTCTCTGAAGGGAACAGAGTAAATAAAGTTAAGTTTCATGAAGTGGCTTAATGATCAAGGCCTACCTGGAGTCTGTCTGGAGGTCGTTTCGTGGGTCAACGCCCCAGCGGCCCAGTCCTTGACCAGGCATCCCGGTGGATCATGGCCTGATAAACCAGACTGTACTGCTGGCCGCACGCAATCCGACGTACGAGCCACAGCCTGGCTGATCGGGCACTGAACTATGTACCCGAGAAAGGTGACCAACTCCTGACCAACCCCTAACTTAACAAAGGGGATATAAATAAGGTCTTGAGGATATCTCTCCAAGAGAGAACCCGCAATAATGGATTCATAAGAACATAAGAACATAAGAAAGGAGGAACACTGCAGCAGGCCTGTTGGCCCATTCTAGGCAGGTCCTTCACATTCCATCCCACCAACAGAATATTTGTTCAACCTAATTTTCAATGCTACCCAAAAAATAAGCTTTGATAATTTTATTTACTCATGTGCAATTCCCACTCAAATCCAAACCCTTTCACTCATGAATTTATCCAACCTAAATATAAAACTACCCAAGGTCCTTGCTTCAATAACCCTACTAGGCAGACTGTTCCATTCATCAACTACCCTATTTCCAAACCAATACTTTCCTATATCCTTTCTAAATCTAAACTTATCTAACTTGAATCCATTATTGCGGGTTCTCTCTTGGAGAGATACCCTCAAGACCTTATTTATATCCCCTTTGTTAATACCCATTTTCCACTTGTATACCTCGATCATGTCTCCCCTCATTCTACGTCTTACAAGTGAATGTAATTTAAGGGTCTTCAATCTTTCTTCGTAAGGAAGATTTCTAATGCTATGTATTAATTTAGTCATTCTACGCTGAATGTTTTCTAACGAATTTATGTCCATTCTGTAATATGGAGACCAGAACTGAGCTGCGTAATCTAGGTGAGGCCTTACTAATGATGTATAAAGCTGTAATATAACGTCTGGACTTCTGTTGCTAACACTTCTTGATATAAATCCCAGTAATCTATTTGCCTTATTACGTACGCTTAGGCATTGCTGTCTTGGTTTAAGGTTGCTGCTTACCATCACCCCCAAGTCCTTCTCGCAATCTGTATGGCTAAGTTCTACGTTATTTAACTTATAAGTGGAAAAATAAACACATAAGCAGTATAATGTGATCCTTTATTGACAACGTTTCGCCCACGCAGTGGGCTTTATCGAGTCACAGACAGATAAGTGCTTGGGTTATGGACACTCCCGAGCTTTAGAACTTTGCATTTATCTACATTGAACTGCATCTGCCATTTTTCTGACCAGGAATTGAGTTTGTCTAAATCCTCCTGTAGTTCACTGACATCTACATCTGAATCGATTATCCTACCTATCTTCGTGTCATCAGCGAATTTGCTCATATCACTAGAAATTCCCTCGTCAAGGTCATTTATATATATTATATATTATTCAAGTTAGATAAGTTTAGATTTAGAAAGGATATAGGAAAGTATTGGTTTGGAAATAGGGTAGTTGATGAGTGGAACAGTCTGCCTAGTAGGGTTATTGAAGCTAGGACCTTGGGTAGTTTCAAATTTAGGTTGGATAAATTCATGAGTGAGAGGGGTTGGATTTGAGTGGGACTCGCGCATGAGTGGGTAGAATTGTCAAAGCTTATTTCTTGGGTAGCATTGAAAATTGGGTTGAGCAAATATTCTGTTAGTGGGACGGATTGTGAAGGACCTGCCTAGTATGGGCCAACAGGCCTGCTGCAGTGTTCCTCCTTTCTTATGTTCTTATGAAATAGAAATTACAAGCAGTTTTACACCAGTAATAAGTGGATGTTAACTCAAGAGTGTAGCAGTAAACTACATTACTGCGAGCAATTGACTTGATATTTTAAGGTTGCTGCTTACCATCACCCCCAAGTCCTTCTCGCAATCTGTATGGCTAAGTTCTACGTTATTTAACTTATAAGTGGAAAAATAAACACATAAGCAGTATAATGTGATCCTTTATTGACAACGTTTTATGTTCTTATGTTCTTATGTTCTTTAGCTGTAACGGTCTAGCTAGGTCCCTAAGATAAAAATATCAGGTTACCCAGTCAAATTCCCATGGTGTTGCCTAGGTAGTCCTGGTAGGAGAGTCCACTGAATTTTGCCGAAGCAGCAACTTATAAAGGAAGCCATACTTCCCCGGTGACAAGTTAGAGGATATACGTGATGACATTGCAAAGGTGACAAGAAATAAGTCAGAGAATACAGTTTGTATAACTCCATTTCAAACTAATGATATAATGCAGTGTAGGTCATTAGAGATTCCTAACATACTCACACCACGCCTTTAATAATAAAAAAATCCGATACGACAAATAGGGTCTGGAAATTATAAAACTGTCACGGTATGATTTATACGCCTGCACTCTCAGTAAACCCATGGATCAAAACTTGAGAATTCGTGTGGAAAAAAGACGATGTAGTAGACTATACTGACCTGTGGGACTAATTTAATGATGATAAAACTTGTTTAAGTAATATGGTCTTCATTTAAATGATGTTGGCAGCGCAAGACTGGGTCGTATTTTGCAGGAGGGACTGCAAAATACGAGGTGAGGGTGAGGGTGAGGTGAGGGGAAGGTGAGGGTGAGGTGAGGGAAGAAGGAAGGACTCTGGCGGGGACAAGGCAAAGCAAGGGAACAGACATCCTACTTCTAGAAGCCAGGTTTTCAATGAAACCAAAAATTAAAACTAATTAACCAAGCTGGGAGAGCCCAGCCGGGTGAATTAAAAGTTCCGTACAGATGTGTCCGCAACAATTAAAAAAACAATATCCACGTACACCCTTGCAGAAAATCCTAATATTATCTCAAAAATTGAATCCCGGCTTGACTCCAGGGAAACTAAAAGTAGAAATTGTCGTAACTGGATACAAAATGTGTAACAAGGTTCGCACTCATAAGTTCGGTGGAGTGATTATATATCTTAACAATGAACTGCTTACGATAGAAATTAAAAAAACACGAAGAAGTGGGATATGACTCTGTGCATGTAGTAATTCAGGTTAAAATTAAGACGAAAATTATATTCTTGTAGTATATCTTCCTCCCAAACAAAATCAGAAAGATAATATACCCTTTTGCATGACGAAATAAAGACGATTTTTATAAAAGGAATTGTTAGTTGGTGACTTAATATGCGTAACATAAACTGGAGCATTCTGTCAGGGGACCAGGAGGTCGACAGACACGTCATCATCGAGGACAACTTTCTAACTCACTCAAGTTGTCACCTCAGTGACAACTTGGTCACAGTCTTGGGGTCAAAACAGTCTGTGACCTGATGTAATCATGAGAGGGAACAGAGATCGTAACATCAATCGATTTATAATAAACACGGTCTTTCTGGGTCAAAACAACGCCATGATGGTTCCCAAATACAGATCAACTAACTTTGATAAGATGCACCGATATATCAGTGATAAGATGCACCGATATATCAGTGATAAGATGCACCGATATATCAGTGATAAGATGCACCGATATATCAGTGATAAGATGCACCGATATATCAGTGATAAAATGGACCGATATATCGGCGATAAGATAGACCGATATATCAGTGATAAGATGCGCCGATATATCAGTGATAAGATGCGCTGACATTTCAGAACCTTTAACTGGATCGAACTACTAAATAAAAATTGTCTAGAGGAAATGTAGAGCGAGTTAAAAAGAACAATGGTAAGTAACGAAAAGGATAGCATAAGAAAGATAGAACTTGAAAAGGAGATGAAAGAGACAGACTGGATGGTTGAAACTATGGAAGAATTGTAAGCATATAAGAAATTTAATCTAGTTGGTAATGTCGAAGATCCTGGTAACTACACCTAGGAGAGAGGATGGAAAAAATCAGCCATGTTACACGAGAATTTAAAAGACCATTTGCAAAAACCATGAAAGATAATCGAAAGGAATATCTCTTTCTCTCTATCTTTCTCTCATTTATGTAATTATAAAATCTGTCATGTGATTTTTCTATTTTTTCTGCATCTAATACGGCCACAATATCAGTCTCTCTCTTCTATATCTAAGTATAAAATCTTGTATAAATTCCCTTTATTTTTCGCATTTAATACCGCCATAATATAAGTCCGTCTCTTAGTGACGGTCAAATTCTTAAAATCTGGAGCAGTGGACCAGAGTGCGAGTGTCACTCTTACAACACAATCTGGAGCAGTGCACCAGAGTGCGAGTGTCACTCTTACAACACAATCTGGAGCAGTGCACCAGAGTGCGAGTGTCACTCTTACAACACAATATGAAGCAGTGCACCAGAGTGCGAGTGTCACTTTTACAACACAATCTGGAGCAGTGCACCAGAGTGCGAGTGTCACTTTTACAACACAATCTGGAGCAGTGCACCAGAGTGTAAGTGTCACTCTTACAACATTTCCTTTCGCTTATAAAACAAATAAAGTTTGTAGTGAAATTTCTTTTGAAACCTAAATCTGAAAGAGTTTTTCTTTGACACTCAAATAGTTTTTAAATATTTCACTTAGATTGCCAACTTGGCATATCTTAAATCCAATCCAAACTTTCTTTAAACCATAGAACGGGTGTGGTTTGAACCCTTTGAGAGTCGAAAAAACTCCATATCTGTGCGTAAACCACTGAGTTAGCTGAATACAATAAGATTCATCCGATTAGGTTTATGCACCATAGGGAGGTTAACATTGCCCACCACTGTGACCACAAATACAAGTTTTACGACTCACTCGCCATGGGTTCAAATCCCACCCATTCTGTGGTTTGTTTGCTAATGGTGTTATTACGATTTCGAGAGTCACACTTTCTCTATATGATACACAACGGGAATCAACAAAAGGAGGTTTATCAGTAACCACACTGCAGCCCATGACGTAGCTTGGGCTGGCTTACTCATGGTGGATACCAATTGTAATTTTCCTCAATTCTCAAGGTGGAATCTTGAGGGAATGTATTACCCTCAGTGCGTGTAACTTTCTCAGTTGTCTCAGTAATTCTTCTCCGGTTACTTTCATATTCTGCAGCATTGCTTGCACTCTTCTTCATACTTCCTGTTGTGTATGTTGTGTGTAGGGGGATCTAGTGTTTGTGTGTGGATATAGTGTGGGTGTGGATGTAGTGTGTGTGGATGTAGTGTGTGTGTGGATGTAGTGTGTATATGGATGTAGTGTGTGTGTGTGAGGATGTAGTGTGTGTGTGAGGATGTAGTGTGTGTGTGAGGATGTAGTGTGTGTGTGAGGATGTAGTGTGTGAGGATGTAGTGTGTGTGAGGATGTAGTGTGTGTGAGGATGTAGTGTGTGTGAGGATGTAGTGTGTGTGAGGATGTAGTGTGTGTGAGGATGTAGTGGGTGTGTGAGGATGTAGTGTGTGTGTGAGGATGTAGTGTGTGTGTGAGGATGTAGTGTGTGTGTGAGGATGTAGTGTGTGTGAGGATGTAGTGTGTGTGAGGATGTAGTGTGTGTGAGGATGTAGTGTGTGTGAGGATGTAGTGTGTGAGAGGATGTAGTGTGTGTGAGGATGTAGTGTGTGTGTGAGGATGTAGTGTGTGTGTGAGGATGTAGTGTGTGTGTGAGGATGTAGTGTGTGTGTGAGGATGTAGTGTGTGTGTGAGGATGTAGTGTGTGTGTGAGGATGTAGTGTGTGTGTGAGGATGTAGTGTGTGTGTGAGGATGTAGTGTGTGTGTGAGGATGTAGTGTGTGTGTGAGGATGTAGTGTGTGTGAGGATGTAGTGTGTGTGTGAAGATGTAGTGTGTGTGGATGTAGTGTCTGCGTGCGTGCGTGTGCGCGCGTGCGTGTTTGCGTTATTTCTTGCGTAATTGCATGCGTGAGTGAGTTAGTGTGCTCACTTAGTAGTGGTTTCTTAGGCCGAGTCTAGACTCTTGGTCATTCTTCTTGACTGCTTATAAGTGGTCACACGACATTCTTATATCTCAACTACTTACTCATCTTGATCGTGTCCCTGCTCACCAGTGGAGAATTTCTTTGTGCCTTCTAGATAGCTGATTTTGCATCCTTAGCTCCACTCTATGCCTGATTGTCCCCGGTACCTTCAATCACAGTCGATCTCTACCTGCCCTATCGAGTCTTCCAAGTATTTTGTACGCCGTATCTGTTTTACCTGATTTTCCCTCTTTTTCTTTGCTGTAATATATAGCTCCGGTAGTCTCCATGGGTCATTTAGCTCCAAGACTAATCTTGAAGCGTATCTCTGGAGGGTGCGGGAGTGATGGACGGCTTTGTAGGGTGCTGTATCTCTGGAGGGTGCGGGAGTGATGGACGGCTTTGTAGGGTGCTGTATCTCTGGAGGGTGCGGGAGTGAAGGACGGCTTTATAGGGTGCTGTATCTCTGGAGGGTGCAGGAGTGAAGGACGGCTTTATAAGGTGCTGTATCTCTGGAGGGTGCAGGAGTGAAGGACGGCTTTATAGGGTGCTGTATATTCTTCGTCAGTCATACGTTGTCTTCCTGAAAGACGTTTTTTCTGCGGTACCTAAATGTGAGGCGAGCTTGCTCTACTAGGGATATCAAGAGATGTGCACCTCCGGTGACCTGCTTAGTGTTATATTTGCACACATAAACAGTATTATATTTGCACACAGAAACTTTTTCTTTTCTGAGTGGTGGTGGATTTGTATCCCTTGCCCCCCCCCCCCACTCTGTATTTTGTATCTGGTCTTTTCACTCCTTAACTTTTTGAACTTTCACTTGCTGAGCAGAAGTCATAAAACCACTTATTAAATCGCTCGTGTAGTTTGTCCAGGTTACCTTGACGACTTCCTTTATCTCTTGGATTTATTCTCCTCTTTAGTCATATTTCGTCTGCAAGCTGTGATACTTAGGTCTGTAAACATGTCAGGACAGTATTTGTGTCGGTACAGAGTCTTGTGGGTCACTACTGGTCCCAACATTTCTTCTCCGACCATCACTCTGTATCTTAAAGTTCAGTTATTCCTTGATGTAGCTAGATACTTTTCTATTATTCTTTCACTTCTCCCCATTCTCTGTCTCTTGTTCCACTACCATTACTCCCAGTACCTACTACTTCTGCTACTACCACTACTACTACTACTTTTTCCAACACTTGTACTACCTCCACCACTTCTATCGTCACTTTCTTCATTTTATTTTCCTTCTACCTCTCTTCCTCCCGTCCCTGCCCTCCTCTCATTCATATATATATATATATATATATATATATATATATATATATATATATATATATATATATATATATATATATATACACACACACACACGTATATATATATATAAGTTTCCTTCTCCTATGTGCAGGATATTTAAGTATTTTTCTCGTTATCCATACCTGCTCTTCCAGAAATTCTGGAATACTATTGAGAAAATCAGCGTTGAACGAATTATTACTTCATAAAAATATGCAGTCAAACCATTGATTCTTTACATTATAATCTGTGAGGCGGTATATACCTTTCTTAAATCACTACACCAGTTATGGGTGGTAGGGTGTGTTATGTAGTGAGCGTGTCAGTGCATACGGCAAGATTTTAAGGAATATTCTCCATATTACACCTGAATATACTTGAGAGAGCATGGGGTAGAAGCATATCAGGAGTATATATTCTGAGAACAATTTTAAGCTGTGTGTATTAAAGAGCCCAGAAGCCTTATATTACTTTAAAAAAATTGCCCTAATCCAGTCGCCAATAAAGATCCCTCACAAAAATTTCTTGCTGGCAACTCCCTACGCTTTCTCTCCCTCAATTTACCGCCAAAATGTCTTCCATTTTTCATTTTTTATGGCGCAAGAACCTCCCTGATTGGCACGGTAATGAGGAAAAATGGCGCGTGGATTTTTAGGCACTCTTATGACGAGGCGAGGCTGGCGAGAAGAAAAATATAGTGTACCAAGCTCTGGAAAAATATTGACAATAAGAAACTGCTCTTTGTTTGTCCAGAGAAGCTGATCAAGAAGCTGATCAAGATGCTGATCAAGATGCTGATCAAGATGCTGATCAAGATGCTTAGAGGGGAGAATTATTATTATTATTTGTTATGTCGATAGTTGTGGTATTATTATTATTTATTATTATTACTATTGTATATTTTTTATTTTATTTTTTTATTATTATTTTGTAATGTGTGTGTTATTATTATTTTGTAATGTGTATTATTAATATTAATACTATTTTGTATTATATTACTATTATTTTGTATTATCTTCACTGGACAGAGGTCAACTTACTGCTGAATATTGGTCAGTTCACTCTTTGTCTTATTACAATGTTTCTAGTGACTTTGACATCACTTAATATGTTATTTTACCCTCTGGATACGTTGAGGGGGAGCTCAGTGACTAGTTGTCCCTATAAAACATTTAAAACAAATGATACGAAAACTGATTATACTATGGTATTAAACACCAACTGTCTCATCTCTTTAGTTTTACCACCTTTCTCATTGTGCACTTACGTATTAATTTCCTGCACAGTAAGAATATTGATTACCCATCAGAGTATGTATCATCATCAACTAACGTCTTAGAAATAAGACTAAAGAAATAAACCTAGTTATACAACAAGGTGGTGTTTAGTCCTGTTTATTTTATCGTATTACATAATGTTCTTTTCAGTGCACATATATACAAGAATGCATGCGAAATTAAGGGCAATTCTTATTGAAGTTAAAGCAGCATGTAGGCTGCTAGGACTCATTACTTGCATCTAAGACTAAGATTCTAACAAGCAAGTGATATGCCCTTCCTGTTTACTTAGTGTAAACTTATCGTTACGTTAAATCTTAAAAACTTCTTGGTGTACACGAACTCTTCGCTCTTCGTTACAACCATCATTGCACAATTACTGTCGGTGAGCAATTAAGTTGAATCTTAAATGGTTCAGAAAACCGACAAGTTGATGAATGAGATACTTGTGCAACACTTTTATTGTGGAAGTTTCGCCAGGCAGTGGCTTCCTCAGTCCGATACAGAGAAGAATGGTGGAAGATGAGGAGGAGTTTGATGATCTCTAGATTATTTACTAGGGTCTTCATGTTTGCCAGAATTAGGTCAGTCATCTCTACTTGCTTCTGTCACAAACCGAATTTGAAAATCCTGGACAACGTTAATGAAATCGTTGGACTCTCCAGTCAAAGAATTCTAATATTTTTTATGAAATTAAAATCTCTTAGGGTTACTGAATTTTCGTATCTTGAAAGCCTTAACGAGTTCATTTCAAAGCAACCTCTGTTACCTCTTTTCTAATTTCGAGGTTCTGTATAAAACACTTAAACTTTTCATATATACTAGAAATCCAGTGGAGAAAATATTGTTTCTTTAGCCTTTATATCTAGTTTTCCAGAGCATATAAAGTTCTTTGATATATAACGCCATCGTAGCCACTTTCTTTGTGTTTTTATCATGGAATAATTTCCTCTAATAAATATGGCATTTAAACCATGTCTCGATTATTATAATAATAACAACATTTTCTTCGCTATTGACTTATTAGATCTGTGACTATTTGTATAATATATACAGAGAAAGATTTTCTTCCTCATTTTCTCTTTGCCGTCCACCATTTTTATTATCGTAACAAAATGATTCTGAATGTTTCTTTTCCATCGTCTGGCTTCATAAGTGAAAGTTGTACATTACTCACTTGTTAACTGTTACAGCTAAAATTCACATAGATACAGTCCTCTTTTCTTACCCCACACTCACACCCATAGCTCAGTTTCTTTTAGTTTTAGTCTATACACAGAACAACAACAATAGCCATATCAATTGAGCTACCTAATTCAAGTATACCTGCTCTAGATACTTGCACCCCCACCCCTGGTACACATTTCCTCCGAAGAGGGTGCATTTCTACCTGCTCGGCGACAGGTATCCGATTAAAAGCATCATGATATTGCACATGTGACTGATTAATAATGACTAAAATACAGACATGAGAAAGAAGACTTAAATAGTTAAACGGTAATATGACAAGGAAGCAGCAGAGCGAGGTATAGTAGTAGTGGTAAGATCAGAATGTTTGGGACTTCCTAGTGCAGATATAGTTTTAATATTTCTTATCTAAATATCAATGTTAATAAACTGCGGTCGATTTTCAGCACCTGGCCCCGCATCTCTGCTGGCCACTACTACTGGTTGCAATTTCTCTCATACCTATTCACTTCTGTGTGTGTGTGTGTGTGTGTGTGTGTGTGTGTGTGTGTGTGTGTGTAAGGAAACACTTCGAAATGTTTCCGCCCCACCGGGAATCGAACCCGGTGAGAGCTTTAGCCACCAGGCCACCGGGGCTGTCGTGTGTGCGTGTGTGTGTGTGTGTGCGTGCGCGTGTACGTGCGTGAGTGCATGTTCTTGTAAATATAAAACTCTGTAGGAAAAAATCCATACATTTCCATAACATAAGACTTGCCTAAACAAGCCATATATCTATCTCACGTGCTACACTTGTCTTGGGATTCACCACAAAACCATTATCGTACAAAGCTGATCATTTCCCTGTCCTCATAACCCATTTTTCGTGATAAAAGAGACTCGCTGAAGTTCCGATAAGACGCAGAAAACCCTGATAAACGGCTCCTTAACACCTCAATATACCAGATAAGAAGGCCGGAGAGGGGGAAGGGATGTTGTAAGGGTGGGGTAAAGAAGAGCGTATGTTCTAAACATATTCAATAATGAGTCACTGAGGTTTGGAGGAGGAGGAGTTGGTGAGGTAATTTGATGGCCAACAATCCTTCATCTCTCGGGCAAACCCTGAGTTAGAAGCCTTCCTTCGTCGCATTATATATGCAAACCAGTGTGAAGGAAGCGGCCTTGCTGAAACACCGGCCCATTACCCTTGACGTATGGCTCTAGCTGCCTCTCCTTATTGGCCCGCGCACCTAGTTTGAGGAAGAGCAGGGACGTCCTGGGACGGGGGCAGCCAGAAAAGGGGGCGGAGGTGATAATGGGTGGAGAGTGCAGCTCAACTTGCTGGGAAGGAAGAGCGGTGAGGAGTTGATGGTGAAAGACGTACTACAACACAATAATGAGGGAAGGGATGATGATGAGGGAGAGTGGTGTGTGGAGGGAAGAGAGTAAGGAGGAGGAAAGGAGTAAGAAATTAGGGTGTGATGCGTAGGAAAGGGGTAAGGAATTAGGGAGTGAAAACGAATATAGTGTACAATAGAAGGAAGTGCTGGATATCAATAAGACAGTATGCAATAATCGAATAAACGGAATATTTTGTCTTATTCACATACGTGTCTGCATATTTTACCACTGATATTCCGTGGAAGGAAGAAATAAGGATGAAGAATGAATGAAGGAGTAAAGGGGTGAGGAAGGTGAACGAGAGGGTGGAGGGTGAACGAGATGAGGAAGAGTATACCTGTGAGAACATAAAGACAGGCAGGAGAGGAATTGGTTCTTCACACCGTCTCTCTCTGCCGAGAACTATCTTCCTCAATTTAAATTAAAGACTGGCTTGTATTATCTACATATATGAGTCAAAGATAGAAAATCACAAGGCTCTCTCCCCATTTTTAGCTCTCTCCGGCTACTGCCAGCATGAAAACAATGAGAAAAATATATCATACTATATTGGAAAAATATCATGGAATTTACAGGAGATATAGAATCAGATGGGAGACATGGGCTACAACTACTACTAATAAATTATTACTGTTAGTATCTTACTACCCACGTTACTTCACTGCTACTCACAGAGCAGTGTGTACCAGTGGTTCTACTTCTGGTTACCAATGGTTCTGCAATATCTATCATAACACTTTGTTTCTGCTACTACTTCTATTATTGACTCCGTTGTCCTATTGTCAGTTGATCGTCATGGTGCAGTTACTGCACAAACAACATAAGTGTATTGATCTTTGATTACTCCGGCTGTTGTATATCTATGATGGTTTGGGTGGGTTTAGAGTAGGTTCTGTGAGTGGTTGTGTGAGGTGGTGAGTGTACTAGGCAACATCTCGTTCCTATCGTTCTTTACCACACCCTGTTCCTTACTGGACACTGTAATTATATCGTTTTCTAACTTAAAATTATTTGGCTCCGGCAACTGTTCTCACTAGAAAAAATTATATCTAGTTTAAGCTTGTATTTATTAAGCCCTTGTGCAGCAGGGACTTGAATGATTGTATTGTTTGCATTCATTAGCAGATAGTGTAATCCAATTTCCTAAAACTTGATTCAATGTAGTAGGTAGCCGTTTTTAGATTATCAGTGCTGGAAGCATATTTGTATTCTCGAATCCTCTGCTCAAGGGACCTTGCTGTTTAACCTACATACTTCTTAACACATGCCCCACAAGGTATGGCAGACTCTTGCACTGGTGAACGGGTCTGTTCTCTGGTTCTTATGCACTGAATCAATAGAAAAAGAAGAGTTCGTAATTCATAAAAGATCTTTTCTTCCAACGCCAGGTTCTGCCACTTTGTTTTAACAGTCTTCTGTATTGGACCTTATCCAAAACGTTACTGAAATCTAAATAAACACTTGTGTTCTTCATCAAAGTGCACTTCATTAAATTATGTGCTGGAGAAGGTCCGTAAATTTTTTATGGCCAGAATGATCCTTATTTAATTTGCGTTGAGACTAATTCAATTATAACAAGATTACTTCTTGACATGTTAGTGTTACAGACTGTCTTTATTTGCTTACTATTTAGGTCAAGTTTATTATGTGGTAATTTGAGTGAACGGGTTTATCACCTGATCAGAAGATGAGACTTTCATTAGTCAACTTCCAAATCTCTGGCATTATATCCTTTGGGAATGATTTATTGAACAGGTTAGATGTTATGTATCCTTGTAACCAATTCGTCGGACCTGATGACTGGATGGCTACCTGGCTGGATGGCTGGCTGGATGGCTAGCCAGCCAGATATATTTTGATTTAATCTTTCAATTTTTTTTATAACCATGACTCTAGTGATTGTGATATTTCTTAATTTGTGTTTCAGGTCCTCTACAATTATTAATTGCTGGGATATCATTTGTGTTTGCTTGTTTGAAGACTGACATGAAATAACTGCTAATGAGCTAGTCCATTTTCTAGCCATTATCACTGATGTCAAGACCTAATTTCAGTAAATCGGTTTTTCCCTCATTTTCATTATTTATACTTTAAAGATTTTTTTCGGATTTGTCTTGGTTATTTATGTCATCACACTTTTGAATGTCGATAGTGTATATACACTAAGAGTTTTTTTAAGTTGCGAACGGTATATTAAGACATGCATTAAGTAGACGTTTCGTCTGCCAGGGACATGTTTAATGCAATACAGATATTTGAAGTAAAAGTACATGCAACAGGTGCAAAGTCAGGTGCTGCATGTTGAGGTGAGATCAACTTAGCAAGAACACCTGAAATCATAAAGCTGCTAGAAATTTGTTTGATTTGATGTGACAATAAGAGTAAATTCTGAACATTGCCTGTTATGCTGGTTGGTTTCCCCTGATTTGGGGGTCTTTGCAGTTCATGACATAACTGGCGGAGCTCTAGTGTACAGTGCAGGCATTGTTTGAAGACTGGCATGCGTACTGAAGTTCCCTGATGGGTTATCCCAAGTTCTAGATGTCTCCCTTACTTAGTCATTGAGTCGACCATATGGTGTCGTGGAGAGGCCAGCAAGGTTTGTGGTGTTTCTTAGTTACTAAATTCTTGAGAGTGCTGTATGCAATGTTAGCTACGCCGGGTTGTTCTCCTTGGCGAGAAGATTGAGGTTATCTGTGTTGAGTCTGAAAGTTTATGAAAAGCCTAGTGTATGTAGTTACATCCCTCTTCAAGGAAGGTGGTGTTAGAAATTCTTTGTTGTAGGGTAGAATTCTATAAAGATACATCTCTCGTCTTCGCCTATGTAATTCGCGAACCCCAGGTAAGACTCGTTAATTGCAAAAAGCTTATTACACAGGCGAAACGTAGTCTAACTGATAGTTCCAGTTAGTACAGGACGTTACACTTAGCGTGTCCAGTCGACACGCTTTAAACCCAATTAACCAACAAACCTCTCTTGATGCGTGTGTACTGGCAACCTATTGTTCGTACTCTATCAGCGTAGGATACTTTTATACCCAGTATTTGGATCAGATCAAGCTCTTGGTGAGTATACTGATATATAAACCCCTCATTTTAGAGTGTGTATAAAATGAGGGGTTTATATCTTACTATATACACTAATAGTTGACTCTGATTCAATTATTAATGTGTAAGAATATCCTTCACTGGCGGAGTACAAGTGACATAGTTTTAATGACCCTTTCCGTAGTCTATAGTCTTTAAATATATAAAACCAATCATAAACCAACAGCCTTTCAAATATCAATACATACTGAGAGATATTCCTCATTGCATATGCTCTGAGAGGTGGGTATCTCTCAGCGTATATACAAGGTATTTTTCAATGTATAAGAATATGTACTGAGAGGTATGTTTCAGACTATATACGTACAGAGTTTACTTTAATGCCTATTTAAAGGATTAAAGTAATCTTGACTAGTAGTATACGGGTTACACGAATGCTTAATTAATGACTCGTGTAGTCGATAAACTTTATACTCAGTAAACCAACCATTCGAAATAGTAATTGTAGAGGTAGCAGCAACAGCAGTATAAATAGAAGTATCAGTAACATTAGCACCAGCAGCGGCTGTAGTAATAGTAGTAGTACAGTACTAGAAATAGTGTAAATTACTTGTACTAGCATTTTAAGCAAAGTAATATGTGCTCTAGGTAGTAAGTCAATGACAACATCTGGCTATGAATTTCCTCAGAATTACTAGGCTCTGTTTTCCCTGCAAATGAGTGGAATGAATGATCAGGAACAAGTTCGCTCCTAATTGAAAACGAGTCATTCATTAGTGAGTGAATAACCTTGACGGTGTAATTAAGGAGTTACGCTCTTAGTGATTGACTTGTGGAGGAGTCTTGAAGTAAGCACGCACAGCAGTTGAACTCATTAGTGTGTGTGTTTGTGTGGGTGTGTGTGTGTGTGACTGATTGCGTATTTGTAATTACCTATTTATAGCTACAGTAGCAGATTTATGCTCGTGATGTCTCTTATTCAATACTCTCTTCATCATATAATTTTGTATAAAATTACCAGTGGCTGCAGCCCTTATTAATTCTTCCTTTTAATACATTCCATTGGTCAACCGCTCTATTTTATACGAAAAACTTTCTACTATCTTTTTCACTCTAATTTTTTCCTCAATTTGCAACGATGGCTTCTTGTTATCCCTACATTTCAAGCCCTGATATGTGGTTATCATGTCTCCTCCTTTCAGCCAATATGGGTTTCTTTAATGTTTTCAAACCTTCATTATGGTTCATATTGCTCAACTCTAGCAGCCATTTTGGAGTTCTTCTTTTAACGTTTTCTAACTTATCTAAGTGTTTTTTCAGGTGTGGACACCACACAACCATTTTATATTACAATTTTGGAATATTTGTAAATATTTTTTTTAATATTACGCCATTCATATATTTTAAGGGTATTTTATACACTAACCCGCACATAGAAAAAAATTATGACGACGTTTCGGTCTGACCTGGACCATTAATTTGTTACACACAGTGACTAGTTTATGGTCCAGGACAGATCGAAACATCGTCATTAGTATCTGTCTCCTATGGTCGGGTTATTTGTGTATTATTACAGTCTCAATATAGTGCCTTTTTGTTAGCTATTTTATAGTTTGCCAGTGTAGCAAATAGGGGTTCTCACAATCTAATTTATATAATATTCTTCTCATCTCATACTTCCAATATTTTATCAGTCTATATTCCTCATATGACCTCATTTCGCTTTCTGCCACTGTTATTACGTTTTAATTTTCTACATTAAATTTTGTCATCTATGTATCACTCCATGTATTGAATATAACCAGATTCTCTTGTAAGGATTTAGTCATTTATTATTATTAATTTTACATAAAAAAAAATTTCATCTGCAAACATGTATATTTTTTTATTTATTCTGGTAAATCATTTATATATGAATTAGAAAAATTACTGGGGCGAATACAGAACCAATCGGCACCCCACTTGGGACTGTTTTTTTCCCTCTGAAACTAAAAGTCATTCGTAATACAACCCACACATAGGAGAGAGAAGCTTGCGACAACGTTTCGGTCCGACTTGGATCGAAACATCGTCTTAAAATAACGGTATTGAGCCTTTTTTGTAATTTATCCGAGTTAATGTTCAAGTGCACTTTTGCATCAACACAAACACTGAATATATCTTGTAGTCAACAACACACTTATATGTGTCGTTTTAATGAATTTTTCCAGTGTAAACATCAGTCTCATCGTTGATTGAAATAATTATCACTAATTTTCCGTCATCCTGTCGCTTTATCTAACTCCTTATGGTTGCTAACCACGGTACTGGTGAGGTTAGAACCCATGGCAAGTCAGTCGTAAAACTCCGTAAGCCACCGGCCAGTGGCTTGCGCACTGGCCTGGAGTTTTATGACTCGCTTGCCATGGGTTCTAACTCCCCCCATACCGTGGGTGGTTTGAAATCGTGTTAGAACTATTTCGTGAGTCATGGTTGTTACAATTTTCCTTTTACTTCTTGCACTAAATTCCAGTCGTTTCACGACATAATGGCGCAATGTTCACGTAAAAGACTTATTTATTCAGAGTCGGACCTTGAACTAGCATTTGAGACATAATTCCAAGCCAGCCAGTCATCACACCGCTAGTTAATATTTGCTAGCAGCTTTGCTGAGGGAATTTGAAATTAAGGCAGGTTGACTTGTGTTTCTATCTTTGTTTCTCGTATTAGGTAAACTCTTTGTATACTGTTTGCTTACTCTTGCGCATTTTAACGAGTATCCAACCCAGTACTTTGTTCGCTTAGGTATTCTCCTTACAGTTGTGTCTCTCATGAATTTTACTGGTTTACCGAAAGGAATGTTGACTTTTTATTACACTGCGTTCGTTACCAATAACATATTTTGTTGCTGTTGCTATCATTCCTGAGACTACTCTTAATTTATTGTTTAAGTCACATTAATTTTCATCTGATATATAGTGTCAGCTGTACTTATTTCATTTTTATTGCCTTCTCTCTCAGGAAATATTTCATTGAGCATATTGATTTACCAGCAAGAATGCTAAGAAATGGGGCAAACAATTATGGTTCAATAAGAGGCATCCTCGTATGAAAATTTGTTAATAATTCTTCATTTATTTCCAAATGATCATGTAAAGCTTTTCGTTTCTTATCAGGTTCACATCTTCAAACGAGAGCTTCCATAAATTGAACAAACGTTATTTTGTAGTAGTAATAGAAGTAGTAGCAGCAGCAGCAGCAGCAGTAGTATTAGTAGGAGTAGCAGCAGCAGCAATATAAATAGTAGAAGCAGCAGTAGTATCAATAGCCGTGCCTCCAGTAGTATCAACCGGTGAACAAGTTACGACACTAGTAATAGTCACAAATGCAGCAATGAGAGCATTTAATCAGGAGATGTTTTGCCAGTGGGACATTTTCAATCCAATAGAGTAAAAAGAAAAACATATTGCATAGCGAAAGGAAGTCAGTTTAGCTTAGGGTCAGGTCCAGTGATGTCAGCTGTTTGAATATGCGTCACCAGCTTGTATAGTGTGTGTGGCAGGGCAGAATCAGCTTAGGGAGCATTCTCGAGAGCCTGAAAGTAAATGAGTTTGGGACTGGGTCGGAGACCATGATGATGGCAGCATCAAGATAGCTATATTGCTATGCTGGAAACCATGATCATGGAAGCTTCAAGATAGCTATATTGCTACGTCGGAAACAATGATCATGGAAGCCTCAAGATAGCTACGTTGCTGCACACTGTATTCCTTCACATTGCGTCTTTCTGTCTCAAGTGCCCTATCTTGGCAATATAAACTTCTTCACATCCTCCACATAGGAAAACATACACTCCAGCGCTGCTCTCGACAGTCCTTTCTAGTGTTTTCTTATCTAAATTCTTGATGGTTTACGAGGTAGTTATCCTAAGTGGGCGAATTGTCTCCTAATTAAATATCTTAGTGTTGTATCTGTGTATTTATCCCTTTGTAAGCATGGCCATGCCTGTACTTGTACTAAAAACACGTTTGTACATTGGCTCTGCAGTATTTACACTGTTGTTGCGGGAAGCGATGCTGGGGAAAATTACAGTGCACTAACGTCATCAAACACAACGTTACAACCGTTACAAACAACTAGCTCATTGTAATACAATATCCCGTTATACTACATTACCCACGCTTCCATTACAATACGCTGATAACAAAATGTCACATCCAATTCAACTTTTAGCAACAAATATGTCTCCTGGTCATATGTATTCCCTTTCCCAGGCCAGACACAATGCGGAAAGCATATTTCCATACCGTGCCTCGGGTCTTTTCGCAAATATATTCCAAGAGGCGGTTGCGTGTATTGGTGTTGATTTGGAAGAAGCAATGAGTAAATTGGCTATTTCTTGGTTAGATTGTTAGCTTGTTACTTTGTTAGCTTAATGACTCGTGTAGTCGATAGACTTCACTACTACACCTGTAAGGAGAGAGTTAAGAGATCACCTAATGTATATTCACTGAATGATGTAGACCTTTTGATTTTTATGTCCGATTGGTATTGTCATTACACTTACACACACACACACACACACACACACACACACACACACACACACACACACACACACACACACACAGGAAACATTTCTTCAGCCACAGAGTAGTCAGGAAGTGGAATGGACTAGAGAATGATATAGTGGAGGCAGGAACCATACATAGTTTTAAGACAAGGTATGATAAAGCTCATGGAGCAGGGAGAGCAGAGACCCAGTAGCAGACAGCGAAGAGGCGGGGCCAGGAGCTGAGTCTCGACCCCTGCAACCACAATTAGGTGAGTACAATTAGGTGAGTACACACACACACACACGCACACGCACGCGCACACGCACGCACGCACTGACGCGCACACGTGTGTGTGTGTGTGTATATATATATATATAATATATATATTACGAAGAGTTACAGGGAAACCGGCAGGCCGGACTTGATTACTGGAGAAGGGAAGTACAGTGCCGGCACTCTGAAGGAGGGGTGTTAATGTTGCAGTTTTGTAGCTGTAGTGTAAGCCCACCTCAGGCAAGACAGTGATGGAGTGAATGATGAAAGTTTTTCTTTGTCAGGTCACCCTGCCTTGGTGGAAAACGGCCTGTGTGTTAATAAAAAATAAAATTTATATAGAGATGGGATGATACCAAAATTTTGGCGGTTTCCAATGCCCATACCCAATTTTAGGCCGATACCGTTACTCCTCATTTTTTTATTTTTAAAATGATGATGACTATGTTCAATATATAAGGGAATGTTTATTGCAAAATGGGTATAAATACCACAAGGTTAAATATTTAATAACTTAATTTCTTTGAGATAATGTTATTGCTCCTTACTTGGCCTGTCAGTTACTCGTTGTTAAAGGCACTTGTCAATAGTGTGTGTACTCTCCTATATACTTATATGTGGTTGAATAGGTCGAGTCAAACCTCCTGACTCCTCTTCATTGGTCGCTACTGGGTCTCTCTCCCTTCGCCATGAACCTTATCATACCTCTTCTTAAAACTATGAATGGATCCTGCCTCCACTACATCACTTCCTAAGTTTTTCCACTTCCTGACCACTCTCTGACTGAAGAAATACTTCCTAACATCTTTAACTTCCAGCTGTGCCCCCTTGTTGCTGTGTCCCATCTCTGGAACATTCTGTCTCTGTCCACCTTGTCAATTCCTCTCAGTATTTTATATGTCGTTATCATGTCCCCCTTTTTCTCCTGTCCTCCAGTGTCGTCAGGTCGATTTCCCTTAACCTCTCCTCGTAGGACATACCCCTTAGCTCCGGGACTAGTCGTGTTGCAAACCTTTGCACTTTCTCTATTTTCTTTATGTGCTTGGCTAGGTGTGGGTTCCAAACTGGTGCTGCGTGCTCCAGTATGGGCCTAACGTACACAGTGTACAGGTTCTGAACGATTCCTTATTAAGATGTCGAAATGCTGTTCTTAGGTTTGCTAGGCGCCCATATGCTGCAGCAGTTATTTGGTTGATGTGCGCCTCAGGAGATGTGCCTGGTGTTATACTCACCCCAAGATCTTTTTCCTTGGGTGAGGTTTGTAGTGTCTGGCCCCCCCTCCCCCTATACTGTACTCCGTCTGCAGTCTTCTTTGCTCTTCCCCAGTCTTCATGACTTTGCACTTGGTGGGTTGAACTCCAGGAGCCAATTTCTGGACCAGGCCTGCAGCCTGTCCAGATCCCTTTGTAGTTCTGCCTGGTCCTCGTCCGATTGAATCCTTCTCATCAACTTCACATCATCTGCAAACAGGGACACTTCGGAGGTTATTCCTTCCGTCATGTCATTCACAAATACCAGAAACAGCACCGGTCCTAGGACTGACCCCTGTGGAACCCCACTCGTCACAGACGCCCACTCTGACACCTCGCCACGAACCATGACTCGGTGCTGTCTTCCTGATAGGTATTCCCTGATCCATTGGAGTGCCTTCCCTTTTATCCCTGCCTGGTCCTCCAGCTTTTGCACTAATCTCTTGTGTGGAACCGTGTCAAACGCCTTCTTACAGTCCAAGAAAATGCAATCTACCCACCCCTCTCTCTCTTGTCTTACTGCTGTCACCCTGTCATAGAACTCCAGTAGGTTTGTGACACAGGATTTCCCGTCCCTGAAACCGTGTTGACTGCCATTGATAAGCTCATTCCTTTCTAGGTGCTCCACCACTCTTCTTCTGATAATCTTCTCCATGACCTTGCATACTATACATGTCAGTGACACTGGTCTGTAGTTAAGTGCTTCATGTCTGTCTCCTTTTTTAAAGATTGGGACTACATTTGCTGTCTTCCATACCTCAGGTAGTCTCCCTGTTTCGATAGATGTGTTGAATATTGTTGTTAGGGGTACACAGAGCGCCTCAGCTCCCTCTCTCAGGACCCATGGAGAGATGTGATCCGGCCCCGTCGCCTTTAAGGTATCTAGCTCACTCAGCAGCCTCTTCACTTCTTCCTCGGTTGCGTGTATTGTGTCCAACACTTGGTGGTGTACCCCTTCTCTCTGTCTTTCTGGAGTCCCTTCTGTCTCCTCGGTGAACACTTCTTTGAATCTCCTGTTGAGTTCCTCACACACTTCGCGGTCATTTCTTGTGATCTCTCCTCCTTCCTCCTTAGCCTGATCACCTGGTTCTTGACTGTTGTTTTCCTGATGTGGCTGTACAACAGTTTCGGGTCAGATTTGGCTTTCCCTGCTATGTCATTCTCGTATTGTCGTTGGGCCTCCCTTCTTACCTGTTCATATTCGTTTCTGGCTCTACGACTGCTCTCATATGTGTGTGTGTGTCTGTGTGAGTGTACAAATACACGTATACTATATATCACACTTCTTACGTACCCAAACAGAAATGCGTACTTAGGTAACTTTGAGAAATATGAACGCTTGAAGCAAGCATAATCTTCCTTGACGTTGATTAAATTCACCCTCGCTTGGAAGCCTAAACACAGTGTTGAAGAGTATATAAACATTACATCTACAACCCTGATATAAAAGACCATATATACACAAGAGAAGAGAATGAGAGAGAGAATGAGAGAGAGAGAATGAGAATTTACAATAGTGCAGTTGTTCTACAAACATCACTATATTCATGAGAATTTATCTTCAAACTGCTTTGTAAATATGGTAATTAACATTGTCCTGAAGACTGATTCTGAAGAATTGAGGGTTTTTTATGTGCGCGCTCGCGCCTTGAGAGTTCTTTACGTTTATTGTTCAACTACTCTGTCGACGTTACAAAGTCGTCCTGAAGACAATCTTTGCTCTCTCCCTCTTAACGTTTTATCAATTTCGTAGGAAAATTCGATCTCGCCCCTTATCATATCAGGAACACAAAGCGATTGAGGACTGTTACCTGTGCCTATCTTGATGCTTCTGTAAAGTCTCTCGCTCCTTTTCTTAGTTTTTCAGGAATTCCTTCATAAACAGGATGGCTTTGCTAATCTCCGAGTTCTCTCATTTTTTTGGTTTTAGATTATTTTCAGAATTTCTGATTAAGCTCTTCTTGTCCATGTATTTTCATTCCATTTTCCTGGCAATATTTTCCATTACCTTGAAAAAGCTCAATCCAGTAAATCCACCCTGTAGTTAATTAAGTGCAACTGTTTGTTCCGCATTTTAAGCCTATGGTTTATTATTGCCAATTTATAACCAACCAGTTGTTGTAACTAAGAAAATGTCTTTTTGCCTACTGTGGGTCGTCTTGAAGTGACCATAGAAATGTTTCATTGTGTTCCATTGTATTTGCTACTTGCAGTTCCTCTCGTATCTCATTTGATTCGAATCTCATCTAATTCTTTCACTGCTGTTTTCGTATATTCTAGAGTGGATCGATCTGCAATGGGTTCCATATTCTTTACGATTTCAAATAGAGACTTGCCCACATTGTAGGTATAATAATGGGAAGGAATGTGTTGCTGAGAGTGGAATAGATTGTGATGCAAAAAGCAAGAGCTGTCATTTATATATATATATATATATATATATATATATATATATATATATATATATATATATATATATATATATATATATATATATATATATATATATATATATATATATATATAGTCGTGCCGAATAGGTAAAATTAGTCAATTGGCAAGAACTCATTTAAAATTAAGTTTTCTAAAAAAAATTCTTATATATTTAAAGATTTATATTTTTCATTTATGTTAATGTAAAAAGTAATAATTTTGTACCAAAAGAACCTTAGAAAACTTACCTAACCTTATTATAGCAAGCGCAATTTAATTTAGCCTAATCCTACTAAATATATTTTAGATAAGTTTACAATAATTTAATAATAAACAAACAAAATGAAATATATTTTTTTCGTTAAATTCAGAATGATTTTTGCGAAATTATTGCATACACAAATTTTCCCCTGCCTTATTCGGTCAGAAGAGGACTCTATTTAAGACAAAATCGCAAGTCTTAGCTAATCGGCACGACATATACGCCAAGCTAGAAAATCTGAAGGGTAATAGATAAGAGAAAGACTGGGAGTACGGAATGTTGGGTGAGATGAGGTAAGTAAAGAAGACGAAGGTGAAACTGTATGTTGATAGTGTATGGGAAGGGACTTGTTTGGGGTCAGTGGAAGACGTAAAGGTTATTTTCATGGAGGATTAGGAAATTATTGATATTGTTTCGTATTCATGAAAGCGTGGTAGCGTTGGCAGTAATGTGAGAGGAGACGGGTACGTATGTGATAGTGACTGTGGGAGGGATATAGTTGCAGAGGGTAAATAAGAAATGTAGGAAAGGAATACTTGTCGTACTTTAAATGGGAGATTAAAAGGACATATACAGAAAATAAAACAAACAAATGTGCATATAAACATTGGCAAATATTCGATACAAATCTTAATTCGATACAAATGCATTATTTCATTATAATCAGTAGAATATACACATTCACACCACATATTACATATGCCCACGCAAATAGAATGCATATGCGCTATGTATTCCTCAGCAATTCATGCTTAAATAAACATACGTCTTGTCTATTCACAATTTTGTAGCCAACTTATTCTAAGTTTCATTACTTCCAAGAAATTTTATTTTTTATTATGAATCATGAGTTCATGAAAAGTGAAAGATAAAGTAATTTAAGCCAACATTTTCACAGAAAGAAAATATTTTGCAGAAGCTAAAGCATCACAACATTGTAAACAAACCCAACACGGAGATGAACTGTCAAAAGATTGTAAACAAACCCAACACGGAGATAAACTGTCAAAAGATTGTAAACAAACCCAACACGATGAACTTTCAGATTTATAAGCATCCTAAAATACGAAACATTCATCACTACTTTTGCCTTGAAAACATTCATTCATGTCTTATTGTTGGTATCTTATATATAACGTGTACCTGTAAATGTGTGTGTATATATTTACATAGTTATCATTCAGCTACCTCGGAAACAACCGCGGGGAGGGGGGATGTGAATGATAACTCTAGGCTTTTCGTGTTGCAATCGAAACATCAGGAACTTGCAATGTTGCATAAATGAGTATAGGAAGTCCAGGTAGATTCGTTCAAGAGAACGACTCTAGCATTCTTATATATATATATATATATATATATATATATATATATATATATATATATATATATATATATATATATATATATATATATATATATATATATAATCATCACAGTGCCTCACTGTTAAAATGTAAACGAAACTCGAATCAAAGCAGTCCATGAAAATTTCCACTAGTCACGAGTACTGTGAATACACGTAATAAAAAACATATAAAAAGAGATAATTAATATTGCCTTTGTAATTTTTTTTCTGGGGCATTTATGTTCATATAAAAAATATTAATGTTCCTGGCTTTTGAAGCATATAAAGGAGGTTCTTAGAATGAATAATGACAGTGGGTGTGTGGGTGATGGAGGCAGAGACGGGGAAAAAGTCTATGAAATTAAGTGCTTATGATAATAAGTTTATGATAATTGTAATTTTGTCTGTTACAGTGATAATGATTATTGCTGATAATGGTTGGCAATGATTTATGATGATTGATGGTGACGTGAATGACATTTACGGGAAATATAATGACATTGATTTAATATTTGAGTAATTATATTTATGTGCGGGACGAGACGAAGCGAAGAATTTCCGTAAACAAAAGACCTTTATCACCACATATTTCGCTAGATAATTTACCTCCCTTATCAAACTGAATCTCGAGAAACAACTAAAATCCAATATTTCAGTATTTCTCGCCAGTACACTTTCTCAGCATATCTCGCGAGATACACAACTTTAGGATATAATGATATATCTATAATCAAATTGTGTACACTATCTAGAAATTGATGAATAAATCACATCAGTCTCAGAGTTGCCGGAAAGTGGAATGATCTCCATGTGTTGAAGGTGCACTCCATACATCGTTTTAAGAGTAGGTACGATAAGGCCCAGGAGGCTGGGAGGGAGTGAATCTGGCAAACGGAAAGTTGAAACTCGGGACCAGGAGCTGATGACCGACTGCTGTAACCAAAAATACAGTACATGAAGACAAATATGAAACACACACACACACATACACACACACACACACACACACACACACACACACACACACACACACACACACACACACACACACACACACACACACACACATACATACACACATACACACATACATACACACATACACACATACACACATACACACACACACATACACACACACACACACGTACACACACACAAAAAAACTAGGTGAGTACACACACACACACACACATACACACACACACATACACACACATACACACACACACATATACACATACACACACACACACACAACCACAACTAGGTGAGTACACACACACACACACACACACTGCGAGGAATAGATAAGGTGGACAGAGACAAGGTGTTCCAGAGAGGGGACACAGAAACAAGGGGTCACAATTGGAAGTTGAAGACTCCTATGAGTCAAAGGGATGTTAGGAAGTATTTCTTCAGTCATAGGCTGTATAACCCCTGTGGTTTAGCGCTTCTATTTGATTATAATAATAATAATCTTCAGTCATAGAGTTGTCAGGAAGTGGAATAGCCTAGAAAGTGACGTAGTGGAGGCATGAACCATACATAGTTTTAAGACGAGGTTTGATAAAGCTCATGGAGCAGGGAGAGAGAGGACCTAGTAGCAATCAGTGAAGAGGCGGGGCCAGGAGCTATGAATCGACCCCTGCAACCACAAATAGGCGAGTACACACACACACACACACATACGCACGCGCACAATATCTACGTGGGTTCTGCAAGAGAGAGCAGACGAACTGTGTGAACCACTAGCAGCGATCTTCAACAAATCGACTGATAAAGAGCAGCAGCTACCAGAGCTCTGGAAAACAGCGAATATAGTCCCGGTATTAAAAAGGGGGGACAGACAAGTGGCATTAAACTACAGGCCAGTGTCACCAACATGTATATTATGTAAAGTTATGGTGAAGATGATCAGAAGAACAGTGAAACACTTGGAAAGTAGTGAGTTCATAACAACCAGCACGCTTTTTGAGATGTTAAATCCTGTCTCCCAAATCTGCTAGAGATCTTCGATAAAGTAACGAAAGTTAAATAGGAGAGAGAGCAGGATTGGTTGGTGGATTGAATAATTTCTGGATTGTTAGAAGGCTTTTCATACAGTATCCTACAAGAGGCTCTCACAAAATCTTTAGAAGCAGGCAGGAATTACAGAAAAAAAGATGCACTACAGTGGATCAAGGAATACTTAATGGGAATGCAGCAACGAGCTACTGCCAGAGGTGGTGGTGTCGGAATGGGAATGTAACGAGTGGGGTTCCACTAGGATCAGTACTTGGACCAGTCCTGTTTATTGTGCATGTAAACGACATGATAGAAATTGAGTCGGAGGTATCCATATTTGCAGAAAATGTGAGAATAATGAGAAGACCAACAGAAGTACACTAGGAAAGACTACAAATGGATCTGGAGAATCTGCATGATTAGTCTGACAAGTAGTATTGATATTTAACCCCAGCAAATGCAAAGTTATGAAAATCGGAGAAGAGCAAAGATAAGGGTATCAGAGCGAGCATAGTTCAAGCATTTCGCCTGAGACGCATACCAACCTAATAACCGCAGCAGGAATCACAAGACTGGAAAATTTAAAGGTAGCTTTCAGGAGCATCAACAAGGAAGCATTCACGACCTTATACACAGTATATATAAGGCCTTCTAGGAGTATGCAGCACCAGTATGAAACCTGCATCTGACAAATGAAGAAGCTGGAATAAGTGCAAAAGTTGGAAAAAAAATAGTCAGAGAGCTGAGGGGCAAGAACTTTGAGGAGAGGCTAGCGGAGCTAAACCTGACGACATCTGAGGACAGGCCACCAGGTGGCATAGACTCTCGCTTCATACGGTGAGGATCCGGGTTCGATTCCCGTCGAAGGTTGCAACATTGGGCGTGTTTCCTTACACCGGTTGTCTATGTTCATCCATCAGTAAAATGGGTACCTGGGTGTTAGTCGACTGGTGTGGGTCGCATCTCTGGACAAAACTGACCTAATTTGCCTGAAATGCTCTGTATAACAAGCGGCTTTCTATATAGTAGTATGTCGTTGTTGCCAGCTAGGCCTGTATGCCTTGTACATGTACTTGTAGAAATAATAAAGATATATAATATTATTATAAAAGCCCGAGGCGAGAATAAGACTTACAAAAATCTGAAAAAAATTACAAGGGGGAAAGGGAGAGTCTGAGATGCGGATCTCGTTTACACTAGGGCAAATGAGTCAGAGGGCCGATGGAAAATACTTATTTAGTCTTAGAGTATTAAGGAAGAGGAACGACCTAAACAGGGAAGCGGCAGATAAAGAATCCATACATAGCTTTATGAATAGGGATGATAGGGTTCACGCAGTCAGGAGAGTGTGAACGAAGTAGCGGGCAGAGAAGCGGGGCCAGCAGCAGAAACTCGAACCCTGGCAATCCAAATTGAGTGTAAATAGGCGAGTTAAAACAAACAGACACACAAACACACACACACACACCTAGTAGCGACCATTAAAGATGAGGGGCCAGGAGATATAAATCGACACCTGCAACCAAAATAAGGTGAGTACAATACGGTGAGTATACACACAAACACACAGACACTCATGCATGCACGCGCGAGTGATTAAGCTCAAAGAGCAGGGAGAGAGTGGACCTAGTAGCAACCAGCGAAGAGGCGGGGCCAGCAGCTGTGACCTGACCTCTTCAACCACAGGTGAGTACACATAGGTGAGCACACACACACACACACACACACACACACACACACACACAAGCAACTTTGTCTCCCTCCTCAATTTCAGGTCATCTGAAAGAGGAGATGAAGTATAATCAAGTTGCTGGAACGTTCATGCCAGCCTTATTCTTCCGCATCTCAGCTACTCCTTTTAGCGCATTTTACCAGTCAGCTTAAAACTAACATAACATTTTTTCTTCCCACATTGAGTCTTATGCTAATCAGATCATAATATACAAGTCTCATATTCTCTTTTCTGCCATCAGAGTGAAGAGGTGAGGCACAACCAGACTGCTGGGGTGATTCTGAGTGGCAACAGCCTGGTACTGCAGCAGGTGGAGAGGTCGAGTGCAGGAGAGTACACCTGCTCAGCCACAAACACTCAGGGAACTCAGCTCTCCAATCCCGTCCGACTTGACATAATGTGTGAGTTGAAGATGGTTGCACCTATTTGTGTGTATGTGGGAGAGAGAGAGACAGACAGAGAGAGGGTGACTCACGAAATCGTAATGACACGATTGCAAACAAACCATACCACATGTGGAGTTCGAACCCGCGGTCAGAGAGTCTCAAAACTCTAGACCGTCGAGTAAGCCACTAGGCCAGCTAGCTTCAATAAGATTCATCCAACTAGGTATATTTCTACACCATAGGAAGGTTAGCATAGGCACAACTGTGTCCACAAATGCAAGATTTTACAGACGAATCTCCCGCTAGCATGGCCGTGACGAACTATAGCTCAAGTTTCCCTCAAAGCCGTCCAGTGGATTCATCTGTAAAAACTTGCATTTGTGGACACAGTTGTGCCTATGCTAACCTTCCTATGGTGTAGAAATATACCTAGTTGGATGAATCTTATTGAAGCTAGCTGGCCTAGTGGCTTACGCGACGGTCTAGAGTTTTGACTCTCTGACCGCGGGTTCGAACCCCACCCGTGGTATGGTGTTTTTTCAGAGAGAGGGTGTGTGCGCGCGTTCGTGCGTGCGTGCATGCTCCTGCATGCTTGCTTACCTCTTTGTGGTTGCAGGAGATTGAGTCTCAGCTCTTGGCCCTGCATCTTAACATATTTGCTTGGTTCACTCCCAATTAACCTTCACAGCATTCATAACTCTTCTCCACTACTTCCTTTACATCATTCCACTTCCTGATCACCCTGAAGATGAACAAATACTTACTGACATCACTGTAGCTCATCTGTATCATTAATTTCCATCTGTGCCTTAATGCACTTTATTTTCGCCATTAAGGCAGTTTATTCCTACTTTGTATGTTAATATTGTGTCTCCACTGGTTCTTCTAACCTCTAATGTCGTCATTTTCCTTTATTTTATCCATTCTCTGTAGCTCATTCCTCAATGTTCTGTGAACTTTTTTTGTTGCATGTTTAAAAGGGCAATAAATGACTCTCTGCTGAGGTTTCTTAAAGCTGCTCATAGATTAGCTAAATAACCTCTCATTAACGGCAAAGATTATTCGGGTGATGTGTGTGTGTGTGTGTCTGGCGATATGCTAGGCACTATGCTCACCCCCTGATCTTTCTCCTTGAGTGGGATTTGCTGCCTCTGTCCTCAGAGTATATACTCAGTTTCCGGTCTTCTTAATCCTTCATGCATGACTTATCCTGCAATTCGTCCTACTTCATTTATTCCCTCTCTCTGTCCTCAATGACTTTTATTCTCATCATCTAGTTTTACGTCATCTTCAAACAGGGATACAACTAACTCTTCCTCTTCTCGTACATTATATTATTAACATATACCAGAAACATAACTGGTCCCAGCATCTATTCTTGCGGAAAACCACTTCTCACGCCGAGCCATCTATTATAGGGCAATCACTCAGTCTCCAGTCTGTCTCCCTTCTTCAATACTGGGACTACATTCACTTTATTTCAGAATTCTCTCAATTGTCCCATATACATTGATTTGTTAAAGATTTTACCTAGTGGTATCTTTTTGAAGAATCTATGGTGACACTTTTTAGGAGCCCATTGCCTTAGATGCTTTCAGCTCTTGTCAAAGAATTTATTTTTACTCATGCCCTTGTAGCGTGTATATATTCCAGTGCCCGTTGGTAAAGTCTCATCTTCTGTGAATATTAATTATTAGACATCTTCACGAAACCTAGTACGATTGATCGTCAGTTTAACTGGGTTTTAATTGTAATGGTTTCGCGATATAGTCTTTTTGTAGAGGGTTTAATTACAGCTCCAGGACCGGCTAGTAATGTGCTAGCCGTATATGAGTAGTTTTTGCGCAAGATTCAGGGCCTGACAAATCATTCTCATCTGTACTGGAAAGGCCTCTTAATTAAGCGTGTTGAGATTCTACATTACGTGTTTGCTTTTATTTTTACAAATTTCAATACTGAATTTCTTGAACATTCTTTATCCAATTGCTATCAAATTATAAGTGCGTTTGTGAATGCTGATTTCAAGCTCCTGGGCTTGTGAGAGTTTTGAGTTACTGTTCCTCGGCCTCTGGGTGATATCTTGAAATATCTTGACCAGCTCATCCGAAATATTTGGAAGTGTTATATATGTTGTCGTCCGGCTCGTAGGACACATAAGGGTTGATAAGACACCTGTGCAACACTCGGGTATCTTTATCCAGGAAACGTTTCCCTAGCCAGTTGCTTCTTCAGTTCAATGCAGAGAAGCGGTGGAAGATGAGTGGTGTGAGGCGATCAGCCCCTCAGCCTGGAGTCGATATGTTCAGTCCTTCAGTCTTAATAATAGTGCAGCATCGACTCGACGCTCTCTACCTCATCTTCCACTGTTTCTCTGCACTGGACTGAAGATGCCACTGGCTGGCGAAACGTTTCCGGAACAAAGATACCCAAATGTTGCACAAGTTTCATATTTATCAACTTTCCCGTTTTTTAAACCATTTATACCAACCACACACGAGAGTTGAGCTACAGCTTCAGGGCGTATTAAGAGTATTTACCTCCTTGGTGTCCTCACGGTGTTTAACTTCACGTGGAAATGTTGAATTAAAGCTGTTGGCCTTCATGTTGAGGTAGGGCTACCGCTGAGTTAATGTTAGGAAGCTGAGGTTAACG